>CM053032.1:64388513-64663513 GCA_028564925.1 Lithobates sylvaticus
TTTTTGTTTTTTTAAAATTTTCTTTATGAACAGCCCCCGGGGTTTTTTTTTCCCCTTGGGGGGTCTTCTCCCGGGGGCCCTTTCCCACTTCCTGCCTTAAACATGGGCCCAAAAAGGGCCCAGAAGCATAATGCTAGAAAAAAAAAAGATGTTAGTAGGTGTACGCAGTCTCGTTTTATGCGGGGGCTAAGCCCCTAACCCAATAGCGCAAAAATGAAGCCGAATTTTAATCGCGATCCTACAAGGCCGAGCAAGGTACCCCACGGGGCCAAGTGGCTTGGTTTTAATAAAGTGCTTATCAACTCCCCTGGGGAACAGGACACCCCTAAGGGGTAAAGGACGGACCTTGACAGGCCAAAAGGCCGAGAAGCGAAAGTAGAAAAGGAAAAAGATGTTTGTTTTTTAAATACTTTTACAAGTAGGGGTTTCTCCAGGGGGGTCCCACCGTCTTTTTCGCTAAATCTTCGGCTCTTATCACATCAGGCCAAAAGGCCCAGAAGCGAAATGCTAGAAT
Organism: Lithobates sylvaticus; assembly: GCA_028564925.1. NCBI lineage: Eukaryota > Metazoa > Chordata > Amphibia > Anura > Ranidae > Lithobates > Lithobates sylvaticus. The sequence continues at coordinate 64,389,028 of CM053032.1, forward strand.
GGAAAAAGATGTTTGTAGGTGTATCGCAGTCTCGTTCCATGCGGGGACTAACCTCTAACCCAATAGCACAAGTAGGGGAAGCCGAATTGAATCGACGATCCTACAAGGCCGAGCAGAGGGTACCCCACAGGGCCAAGTGGCTGGTTAGATCAAGTGCTTATCAACGTCCCAGCTGGGCAACAGGGCACCCCTAAGGGCTAAAGTCGAAAGTGACACTTGATCATGGCAAAAGGCCGAGAAGCGTAATGCTAGAATGGAAAAAGATGTTAGTAGGGTGTATCGCAGTCTCGTTCCATCGGGGGACAAAGCCTCTAACCCAATAGCAGCAAGTAAATGAAGCCGATTGAATCGACGATCCACAAGGCCCAGCAGAGGGTACCCACAGGGACCAAGTGGCTTGGTTAGATCAAAGTGCTTATCAACGTCCCAGCTGGGCAACAGGGACACCCTAAGGGGTAAATCGACGGACACTTTGATCATGGCCAAAAGGGCCGAGAAGCGATATTGCTAGAAAAGGAAAAAGAGTTTAGTTTTTTAAATACTTTAATTGCACAGCTCCGGGGGTTTTCTTCCGTCTTGGGGGGTCTTCCGCCGTCTCCTTCGCTATCTTCTGCTCTTTCCATCATGCCAAAGGCCGAGAAGCATAATGCTAAAGGAAAAAATTGTAGGGGTTTGCAGTTCGTTCATGGGACTAAGCCTCTAACCCAATAGCGCAAATAAAATGAAGCCGAAATTTAATCGACGATCCTACAAGGCCGGCCCCAAAGGGACCCCCGGGCAAGTGGGTTTTTAGCAAAGGAACAACCCCCATGGCAACAGGAACCCCCAAGGCCAAAAAGGCGGGCACTTATAAAGGAAAAAGGGGAAAAAGGGGGGTTTCCCGGGAAAAAAATTTTAAAGCAGCGTTTTGGGGGAAAAAGTTAACCCAAAGCAGCAGAGGTACCAAGAATGGTTACAAGGCACAAGGTTCCCACAGGACCCCCGGGGTTGGTTTAGTCAATGTTTTAAACCCCAAAACGGAAAGGAACCCCAAGGAAAGTCGGGTACCTTTTCTGCAAAAAAGGAAGCTTCAAAGGAAAAAGTGGGTTTTTTTTTTAAAAAATTACAGCCGGGGTTTTTTTCCGGGGCCCAGGGGCTTTTTCCTTTTTTCACTATGGCAAAAGGGGGGAAAGGGTAAGTGAAATGAAAAAGATTTAGAGGGGCGGGCCCTTATGCGGGGAAAAAAAAAAAGGAAAAAAGGTGACCGTTGTCCGACCACAAGCCACAAAGGGGCCCCAAAAGGGGCCAAAAGTTGGAATAAAAAAGGGGAAATAACCCCATTAACAACACCCCAAATAAACCCCCTACCCCTTAAAACCAAAACCAAACATAAACAAAAAAAAAAATTTAATATTACCACCCCCAAACACTAAAAAACCCCCAAAACAATTAACCAAAAAAAATCACCCACAACCACAAAAACCCAATCATGGCCAAAAGGCCGAGAAGCGATAATGCTAGAATGGAAAAAGATGTTAGTAGGGTGTATCGCAGTCTCGTTCCATGCGGGGACTAAGCCTCTAACCCAATAGCAGCAAGTAAGTGAAGCCGAATTGAATCGACGATCCTACAAGGCCGAGCAGAGGGTACCCCACAGGGACCAAGTGGCTTGGTTAGATCAAAGTGCTTATCAACGTCCCAGCTGGGCAACAGGGACACCCCTAAGGGCTAAAGTCGACGTGACACTTGATCATGGCCAAAAGGCCGAGAAGCGATAATGCTAGAATGGAAAAAGATGTTAGTAGGGTGTATCGCAGTCTCGTTCCATGCGGGGACTAAGCCTCTAACCCAATAGCAGCAAGTAGGTGAAGCCGAATTGAATCGACGATCCTACAAGGCCGAGCAGAGGGTACCCCACAGGGACCAAGAAGTGGCTTGGTTAGATCAAAGTGCTTATCAACGTCCCAGCTGGGCAACAGGGACACCCCTAAGGGCTAAAGTCGACGTGACACTTGATCATGGCCAAAAGGCCGAGAAGCGATATTGCTAGAATGGAAAAAGATGTTAGTAGGGTGTATCGCAGTCTCGTTCCATGCGGGGACTAAGCCACTAACCAAATAGCGCATGAAAGAAGAAGCCGAATTGAATCGACGATCCTACAATGCAGAGCAGAGGGTACCCCACAGGGTCCAAGTGGCTTGGTTAGATCAAAGTGATTATCAACGTCCCAGCTGGGCAACCAGGGACACCCCTAAGGGCTAAAGTCGACGCGACACTTGATCATGGCCAAAAGGCCGAGAAGCGATATTGCTAGAAAGGAAAAAGATGTTAGTAGGGTGTATCGCAGTCTCGTTCCATGCGGGGACTAAGCCTCTAACCCAATAGCAGCAAGTAGGTGAAGCCGAATTGAATCGACGATCCTACAAGGCCGAGCAGAGGGTACCCCACAGGGACCAAGTGGCTTGGTTAGATCAAAGTGCTTATCAACGTCCCAGCTGGGCAACAGGGACACCCCCTAAGGGCTAAAGTCGACGTGACACTTGATCATGGCCAAAAGGCCGAGAAGCGATAATGCTAGAATGGAAAAAGATGTTAGTAGGGTGTATCGCAGTCTCGTTCCATGCGGGGACTAAGCCTCTAACCCAATAGCAGCAAGTAGGTGAAGCCGAATTGAATCGACGATCCTACAAGGCCGAGCAGAGGGTACCCCACAGGGACCAAGTGGCTTGGTTAGATCAAAGTGCTTATCAACGTCCCAGCTGGGCAACAGGGACACCCCTAAGGGCTAAAGTCGACGTGACACTTGATCATGGCCAAAAGGCCGAGAAGCGATATTGCTAGAATGGAAAAAGATGTTAGTTTTTTAAAATTCTTTAATTGCCATGCGGGGGGTTTTAACCCTTCACGTCTTGGGGGGTCTTCTCGCCGATCTCCTTAAAGGCTATCAAAGTCTGCTCTTTCCAAGTGTGGTTATCAACGTCCACGTCCAGGGCAACAACCCCTAAGGCGCCAAACAGGCCGAAAGAGAAGCGATAATGCTAGAATGGAAAAAGATGTTAGTAGGTGGATCCAGTCTCGTTCCATGCGGGGACTAAGCCTCTAACCCAATAGCAATGCAAGTAAGTGAAGCCGAATTGAATCGACATTACATCCTACATAGGTTACCCCACAGGGACCAAGTGGCTTGGTTAGATCAAAGTGCTTATCAACGTCCCAGCTGGGCAACAGGGACACCCCTAAGGGCTAAAGTCGACGTGACACTTGATCATGGCCAAAAGGCCGAGAAGCGATAATGCTAGAATGGAAAAAGATGTTAGTAGGGTGGATCGCAGTCTCGTTCCATGCGGGGACTAAGCCTCTAACCCAATAGCAGCAAGTAGGTGAAGCCGAATTGAATCGACGATCCTACAAGGCCGAGCAGAGGGTACCCCACAGGGACCAAGTGGCTTGGTTAGATCAAAGTGCTTATCAACGTCCCAGCTGGGCAACAGGGACACCCCTAAGGGCTAAAGTCGACGTGACACTTGATCATGGCCAAAAGGCCGAGAAGCGATATTGCTAGAAAGGAAAAAGATGTTAGTAGGGTGGATCGCAGTCTCGTTCCATGCGGGGACTAAGCCTCTAACCCAATAGCAGCAAGTAGGTGAAGCCGAATTGAATCGACGATCCTACAAGGCCGAGCAGAGGGTACCCCACAGGGACCAAGTGGCTTGGTTAGATCAAAGTGCTTATCAACGTCCCAGCTGGGCAACAGGGACACCCCTAAGGGCTAAAGTCGACGTGACACTTGATCATGGCCAAAAGGCCGAGAAGCGATAATGCTAGAATGGAAAAAAGATGTTAGTAGGGTGTATCGCAGTCTCGTTCCATGCGGGGACTAAGCCTCTAACCCAATAGCAGCAAGTAGGTGAAGCCGAATTGAATCGACGATCCTACAAGGCCGAGCAGAGGGTACCCCACAGGGACCAAGTGGCTTGGTTAGATCAAAGTGCTTATCAACGTCCCAGCTGGGCAACAGGGACACCCCTAAGGGCTAAAGTCGACGTGACACTTGATCATGGCCAAAAGGCCGAGAAGCGATAATGCTAGAATGGAAAAAGATGTTAGTAGGGTGTATCGCAGTCTCGTTCCATGCGGGGACTAAGCCTCTAACCCAATAGCAGCAAGTAGGTGAAGCCGAATTGAATCGACGATCCTACAAGGCCGAGCAGAGGGTACCCCACAGGGACCAAGTGGCTTGGTTAGATCAAAGTGCTTATCAACGTCCCAGCTGGGCAACAGGGACACCCCTAAGGGCTAAAGTCGACGTGACACTTGATCATGGCCAAAAGGCCGAGAAGCGATAATGCTAGAATGGAAAAAGATGTTTAGTAGGGTGTATCGCAGTCTCGTTCCATGCGGGGACTAAGCCTCTAACCCAATAGCAGCAAGTAAGTGAAGCCGAATTGAATCGACGATCCTACAAGGCCGAGCAGAGGGTACCCCACAGGGACCAAGTGGCTTGGTTAGATCAAAGTGCTTATCAACGTCCCAGCTGGGCAACAGGGACACCCCTAAGGGCTAAAGTCGACGTGACACTTGATCATGGCCAAAAGGCCGAGAAGCGATAATGCTAGAAAGGAAAAAGATGTTAGTAGGGTGTATCGCAGTCTCGTTCCATGCGGGGACTAAGCCTCTAACCCAATAGCAGCAAGTAAGTGAAGCCGAATTGAATCGACGATCCTACAAGGCCGAGCAGAGGGTACCCCACAGGGACCAAGTGGCTTGGTTAGATCAAAGTGCTTATCAACGTCCCAGCTGGGCAACAGGGACACCCCTAAGGGCTAAAGTCGACGTGACACTTGATCATGGCCAAAAGGCCGAGAAGCGATAATGCTAGAATGGAAAAAGATGTTAGTAGGGTGTATCGCAGTCTCGTTCCATGCGGGGACTAAGCCTCTAACCCAATAGCAGCAAGTAGGTGAAGCCGAATTGAATCGACGATCCTACAAGGCCGAGCAGAGGGTACCCCACAGGGACCAAGTGGCTTGGTTAGATCAAAGTGCTTATCAACGTCCCAGCTGGGCAACAGGGACACCCCTAAGGGCTAAAGTCGACGTGACACTTGATCATGGCCAAAAGGCCGAGAAGCGATAATGCTAGAATGGAAAAAGATGTTAGTAGGGTGTATCGCAGTCTCGTTCCATGCGGGGACTAAGCCTCTAACCCAATAGCAGCAAGTAGGTGAAGCCGAATTGAATCGACGATCCTACAAGGCCGAGCAGAGGGTACCCCACAGGGACCAAGTGGCTTGGTTAGATCAAAGTGCTTATCAACGTCCCAGCTGGGCAACAGGGACACCCCTAAGGGCTAAAGTCGACGTGACACTTGATCATGGCCAAAAGGCCGAGAAGCGATAATGCTAGAATGGAAAAAAGATGTTAGTAGGGTGTATCGCAGTCTCGTTCCATGCGGGGACTAAGCCTCTAACCCAATAGCAGCAAGTAGGTGAAGCCGAATTGAATCGACGATCCTACAAGGCCGAGCAGAGGGTACCCCACAGGGACCAAGTGGCTTGGTTAGATCAAAGTGCTTATCAACGTCCCAGCTGGGCAACAGGGACACCCCTAAGGGCTAAAGTCGACGTGACACTTGATCATGGCCAAAAGGCCGAGAAGCGATAATGCTAGAATGGAAAAAGATGTTAGTAGGGTGTATCGCAGTCTCGTTCCATGCGGGGACTAAGCCTCTAACCCAATAGCAGCAAGTAAGTGAAGCCGAATTGAATCGACGATCCTACAAGGCCGAGCAGAGGGTACCCCACAGGGACCAAGTGGCTTGGTTAGATCAAAGTGCTTATCAACGTCCCAGCTGGGCAACAGGGACACCCCTAAGGGCTAAAGTCGACGTGACACTTGATCATGGCCAAAAGGCCGAGAAGCGATATTGCTAGAAAGGAAAAAGATGTTAGTAGGGTGTATCGCAGTCTCGTTCCATGCGGGGACTAAGCCTCTAACCCAATAGCAGCAAGTAAGTGAAGCCGAATTGAATCGACGATCCTACAAGGCCGAGCAGAGGGTACCCCACAGGGACCAAGTGGCTTGGTTAGATCAAAGTGCTTATCAACGTCCCAGCTGGGCAACAGGGACACACCTAAGGGCTAAAGTCGACGTGACACTTGATCATGGCCAAAAGGCCGAGAAGCGATAATGCTAGAATGGAAAAAGATGTTAGTAGGGTGTATCGCAGTCTCGTTCCATGCGGGGACTAAGCCTCTAACCCAATAGCAGCAAGTAGGTGAAGCCGAATTGAATCGACGATCCTACAAGGCCGAGCAGAGGGTACCCCACAGGGACCAAGTGGCTTGGTTAGATCAAAGTGCTTATCAACGTCCCAGCTGGGCAACAGGGACACCCCTAAGGGCTAAAGTCGACGTGACACTTGATCATGGCCAAAAGGCCGAGAAGCGATAATGCTAGAATGGAAAAAGATGTTAGTAGGGTGTATCGCAGTCTCGTTCCATGCGGGGACTAAGCCTCTAACCCAATAGCAGCAAGTAGCTGAAGCCGAATTGAATCGACGATCCTACAAGGCCGAGCAGAGGGTACCCCACAGGGACCAAGTGGCTTGGTTAGATCAAAGTGCTTATCAACGTCCCAGCTGGGCAACAGGGACACCCCTAAGGGCTAAAGTCGACGTGACACTTGATCATGGCCAAAAGGCCGAGAAGCGATAATGCTAGAATGGAAAAAGATGTTAGTAGGGTGGATCGCAGTCTCGTTCCATGCGGGGACTAAGCCTCTAACCCAATAGCAGCAAGTAGGTGAAGCCGAATTGAATCGACGATCCTACAAGGCAGAGCAGAGGGTACCCCACAGGGACCAAGTGGCTTGGTTAGATCAAAGTGCTTATCAACGTCCCAGCTGGGCAACAGGGACACCCCTAAGGGCTAAAGTCGACGTGACACTTGATCATGGCCAAAAGGCCGAGAAGCGATAATGCTAGAATGGAAAAATATGTTAGTAGGGTGTATTGCAGTCTCGTTCCAGGCGGGGACTAAGCCTCTAACCCAATAGCAGCAAGTAGGTGAAGCCGAATTGAATCGACGATCCTACAAGGCCGAGCAGAGGGTACCCCACAGGGACCAAGTGGCTTGGTTAGATCAAAGTGCTTATCAACGTCCCAGCTGGGCAACAGGGACACCCCTAAGGGCTAAAGTCGACGTGACACTTGATCATGGCCAAAAGGCCGAGAAGCGATAATGCTAGAATGGAAAAAGATGTTAGTAGGGTGTATCGCAGTCTCGTTCCATGCGGGGACTAAGCCTCTAACCCAATAGCAGCAAGTAGGTGAAGCCGAATTGAATCGACGATCCTACAAGGCCGAGCAGAGGGTACCCCACAGGGACCAAGTGGCTTGGTTAGATCAAAGTGCTTATCAACGTCCCAGCTGGGCAACAGGGACACCCCTAAGGGCTAAAGTCGACGTGACACTTGATCATGGCCAAAAGGCCGTGAAGCGATAATGCTAGAATGGAAAAAGATGTTAGTAGGGTGTATCGCAGTCTCGTTCCATGCGGGGACTAAGCCTCTAACCCAATAGCAGCAAGTAGGTGAAGCCGAATTGAATCGACGATCCTACAAGGCCGAGCAGAGGGTACCCCACAGGGACCAAGTGGCTTGGTTAGATCAAAGTGCTTATCAACGTCCCAGCTGGGCAACAGGGACACCCCTAAGGGCTAAAGTCGACGTGACACTTGATCATGGCCAAAAGGCCGAGAAGCGATAATGCTAGAATGGAAAAAGATGTTAGTAGGGTGTATCGCAGTCTCGTTCCATGCGGGGACTAAGCCTCTAACCCAATAGCAGCAAGTAGGTGAAGCCGAATTGAATCGACGATCCTACAAGGCCGAGCAGAGGGTACCCCACAGGGACCAAGTGGCTTGGTTAGATCAAAGTGCTTATCAACGTCCCAGCTGGGCAACAGGGACACCCCTAAGGGCTAAAGTCGACGTGACACTTGATCATGGCCAAAAGGCCGAGAAGCGATAATGCTAGAATGGAAAAAGATGTTAGTAGGGTGTATCGCAGTCTCGTTCCATGCGGGGACTAAGCCTCTAACCCAATAGCAGCAAGTAGGTGAAGCCGAATTGAATCGACGATCCTACAAGGCCGAGCAGAGGGTACCCCACAGGGACCAATTGGCTTGGTTAGATCAAAGTGCTAATCAACGTCCCAGCTGGGCAACAGGGACACCCCTAAGGGCTAAAGTCGACGTGACACTTGATCATGGCCAAAAGGCCGAGAAGCGATAATGCTAGAATGGAAAAAGATGTTAGTAGGGTGGATCGCAGTCTCGTTCCATGCGGGGACTAAGCCTCTAACCCAATAGCAGCAAGTAGGTGAAGCCGAATTGAATCGACGATCCTACAAGGCCGAGCAGAGGGTACCCCACAGGGACCAAGTGGCTTGGTTAGATCAAAGTGCTTATCAACGTTCCAGCTGGGCAACAGGGACACCCCTAAGGGCTAAAGTCGACGTGACACTTGATCATGGCCAAAAGGCCGAGAAGCGATATTGCTAGAAAGGAAAAAGATGTTAGTAGGGTGTATCGCAGTCTCGTTCCATGCGGGGACTAAGCCTCTAACCCAATAGCAGCAAGTAAGTGAAGCCGAATTGAATCGACGATCCTACAAGGCCGAGCAGAGGGTACCCCACAGGGACCAAGTGGCTTGGTTAGATCAAAGTGCTTATCAACGTCCCAGCTGGGCAACAGGGACACCCCTAAGGGCTAAAGTCGACGTGACACTTGATCATGGCCAAAAGGCCGAGAAGCGATATTGCTAGAAAGGAAAAAGATGTTAGTAGGGTGTATCGCAGTCTCGTTCCATGCGGGGACTAAGCCTCTAACCCAATAGCAGCAAGTAAGTGAAGCCGAATTGAATCGACGATCCTACAAGGCCGAGCAGAGGGTACCCCACAGGGGCCAAGTGGCTTGGTTAGATCAAAGTGCTTATCAACGTCCCAGCTGGGCAACAGGGACACCCCTAAGGGCTAAAGTCGACGTGACACTTGATCATGGCCAAAAGGCCGAGAAGCGATAATGCTAGAATGGAAAAAAGATGTTAGTAGGGTGTATCGCAGTCTCGTTCCATGCGGGGACTAAGCCTCTAACCCAATAGCAGCAAGTAGGTGAAGCCGAATTGAATCGACGATCCTACAAGGCCGAGCAGAGGGTACCCCACAGGGACCAAGTGGCTTGGTTAGATCAAAGTGCTTATCAACGTCCCAGCTGGGCAACAGGGACACCCCTAAGGGCTAAAGTCGACGTGACACTTGATCATGGCCAAAAGGCCGAGAAGCGATATTGCTAGAAAGGAAAAAGATGTTAGTAGGGTGTATCGCAGTCTCGTTCCATGCGGGGACTAAGCCTCTAACCCAATAGCAGCAAGTAAGTGAAGCCGAATTGAATCGACGATCCTACAAGGCCGAGCAGAGGGTACCCCACAGGGACCAAGTGGCTTGGTTAGATCAAAGTGCTTATCAACGTCCCAGCTGGGCAACAGGGACACCCCTAAGGGCTAAAGTCGACGTGACACTTGATCATGGCCAAAAGGCCGAGAAGCGATAATGCTAGAATGGAAAAAGATGTTAGTAGGGTGGATCGCAGTCTCGTTCCATGCGGGGACTAAGCCTCTAACCCAATAGCAGCAAGCACAGTACATTGCGACAAATTTGAAAAAAACACAATATTTTTTATTATAATAAATATCCCAATTTTTTTTTTTTAAAACAAATTTTTTCCTCAGTGTAGGCCGATACGTATTCTTCTACATATTTTTGGTAAAAAAAATCGCAAAAAGCGTATATTGATTGGTTGGCGCAAAAGTTATAGCGTCTATAAAATAGGGGATAGATTTATAGTATTTTCATTATTATTTTTTTTTTTTACTAGTAATGGCGGCGATCTGCAATTTTTATCATGACTGCGACATTGCGGCGGACATATCGGACGCTTTCGACACATTTTTGGGACCATTCACATTTATACAGCGATCGGTGCTATAAAAATGCATTGATTACTGTTTAAATGTGACTGGCAGGGAAGGGGTTAACACTAGGGGGACGCTGCAGGGGTTAATGTGTTCCCTAACTGTGGGGGGAGGGGACTGACTGGGGGAGACCAGGGACACACCATCGGTCTCCTCTCCAGTGACAGGACGTGGATCTGTGTGTTTACATACACAGATCCACGTCCTCTGTGACGCCTGCCTAGGATCAGCCCTGTGTGTATAGATATATATATCTATATACACAGGGGAGGGGGGGGGGGGCTCTGTTGTGATACATGATAGCGGTGGATGCGACTTCCAACAGAGCCTGGAGCTATCAGAAAGAGCTGTTCACCGGCCGAGAGCCAGGGAAAGACTGCGAGTGCCGTCCTCTGCTGCCTCTATTTATAACCCTGCGGGCCTTGTGACGGCTCCTACTATCGTGACGTCACGTGTAACGGTCCAGGGAAAGACTGCGTGACGTGTGCCGTCATCTGCTGCCTCTATAAATAACCCTGCGGCCCTTGTGACTCCTCCTACTGACGTGACGTCACATGTAACGGTCCAATGATAGTAGCTGGTCACCATGGCGATGTCGGTGCTGTGCCGAGAGTGGTACCCCGTCGAAATCTGTCCCCCCTGGCTCTCGGCTCAGATCGAAACTCCGCCTGTCCAGTCCTCTACCGTCCCCGCCCCCTGCGCGTCCCCTGTACAATATTATTAGTCGATCTACACACACATATATATATTTTGACTCCTTCCATATATAATTACTCCTTCCACATATATATATATATATATATATATATATTATATATATATATATATATATATATATATATATATATATGTGGCTGGACTAATACAATAATATGAAGGGATAATAATGATGACGTGTGTATACTTATATATATATATATATATATATATATATATATATATATATATAAAAATATGTATTAGTCCAGCCACACACGTCATCATTATTATCCCTTCATATTATTGTGTCTAATTTATTCTTACCCCTCCTACGTCTTCATCATTTTTAACCCCTCCTAATATTTAATATTATTTATTGATATCCCTTCTATTATTTTTAGACACTGGAAATTCTCCCGGCAGTCCCTATTATTATTACTCCTACCACCTATTAAATATCTATCAGTATACACATCATCACTATCATCTCTTCCTATTATTTTATATAATTTTTTTATTGCCCCTCCTATTATTTTTTATTTATTATTACACCTCCTATTATTTAATATTTATTGTTAACCCTTCTCTTATTTTACATTATTATACCTCCTATTATTTTATCAAATTTATCATTTTTTTTGGGGGGTGCGCGCAAACAAACTGAAAAATTCAGAAAAAAAAGATCATCAATTCCAGCCTCACTGTGCCATCAATTGCTGCCACTGTGCCCATCAATTGCCGCCACTGTGCCATCAAACGCAGCCACAGTTAGGGTTGCCACCTGTACGGGAATGACCCGGACAGTCCGGGTTTTGACAGCTGTGCCCGGGTTTCTCTCCTCTTGAAACCTGGACACAGCAACATAGGCTCCAGCCAGTGTGGGAGGTGAGTGTTCATCATACCTCCAGCCCACCAGCAGCATACCCCCCCTCCTGTAACTGAGACTTCGCTCCGTCCTATGTCCCTCCAGCAGCGCGACCCCCCCTGTCGCTGGATACACACTCTCCGATAGCACCTGCCCCCCTGATGGCTCCTGTTCTATGGGGTTTCAGTGGTGAGCGTTCTCCCCCGCCCACCTCTCCCCCCGTCAGTGTGCCAATGCCGATCGGTAAATGCAGCCTGCCCTGAATGCACTCTCTCCCGCCAGCAGCACGCTCCCTCGGCCCCCCTATTTCCCCTGCCCCAGCAGGGTTTATGATTTTTGACAGTTTCACTGCCAATGGTGACAGTGGGGAGTCAGTCCCGGTCCAGTCCCTCTCGCTCCAGTCAATGCAGCGCTAGGCTAATGAATCCTGAATGCTGCAGCTCACTGTGACTCTCTTCCCCAGCACCAAGCCAGCCCCCCTCCTCTGTCAGCTCCCCCCCTCCTCTCTGTCAGCCCCCCTCCTCTCTCTGTCAGCCCCCCTCCTCTGTTGGCCCCCCTCCTCTGTTGGCCCCCCTCCTCTCTGTCGGCCCCCCTCCTCTGTCAGCCCCTCTCCTCTCTGTCCTCTGTCAGCCCCCTCCTCTGTCAGCCCCCCTCCTCTCTGTCGGCCCCCTCCTCTGTCAGCTCCCCTCCTCTCTGTCCTCTGTCAGCCCCCCTCCTCTGTTGGCCCCCCTCCTCTCTGTCGGCCCCCCTCCTCTGTCAGCCCCTCTCCTCTCTGTCCTCTGTCAGCCCCCCTCCTCTTTCCGCCCCCCTCCTCTCTGTCGGCCCCCCTCCTCTGTCAGCTCCCCTCCTCTCTGTCCTCTGTCAGCCCCCCTCCTCTGTCGGCCCCCTCCTCTCTGTCAACCCCCCTCCTCTCTGTCAGCCCCCCCTCCTCTGTCCACCCCCTCCTCTCTGTCAGCCCCCCTCCTCTTTGTCCTCTGTCAGCCCCCCTCCTCTCTATCAGCCTCCCTCTGTCCACCCCCCTCCTCTCTGTCAGCCCCCCTCCTCTCTGTCAGCCCCCCTCCACTCTGTCCTCGGTCAGCCCCCCTCCTTTCTGTCAGCCTCCTCTGTCCACCCCCCTCCTCTCTGTCAGCCCCCCTCCTCTCTGTCCACTGTCAGCCCCCCTCCTCTCTGTCCTCTGTCAGCCCCTCCTCCTCTATGTCAGCCTCCCCTCCTCTGTCCGCCCCCCTCTGTCTACCCCCCTCCTCTCTGTCAGCTACCCCCGCTCCTCTGTCAGCTACCCCCAAACAGCGCGCACCTCCCCCTTCTTCCCCCCGCTCCAGTGGGGCTAATGTCCTGTGCGCTCTCTCTCTCCCACCCAGCCGCCAGCTCTGATGCCGCCAGAGACAGTGAATGGAGGGCCACTGGACTGGTGCCCTAGCAACCAGGGACACTTTTGCAGGCAAAAGAATGGTATTACAGACTCCGCCCCTAACAGGTTCACACACACACACACACATCTTTGCAGCGGCTCCTGGAAGGTAAGGTTTTTTTTTGTCTCGCTGTAATGGAGGTCTCTATTGGGGGGCACAGGCACTGTCTGATATTTAATCTGTTACTTTCCACTGCCCTACTGACACCGTCCACTGCTCTGCTGACACGGTCCTCTGTTCTGCTGACACGGTTCTCTTCTCTGCTGACACGGTCCTCTGTTCTGCTAACACGGTTCTCTGCTCTGCTGACACGGTCCTCTGCTCTGCTGACACGGTCCTCTGCTCTGCTGACACGGTTCTCTGCTCTGCTGACACGGTCCTCTGCTCTGCTGACACGGTCCTCTGCTCTGCTGACACGGTCCTCTGCTCTGCTGACACGGTCCTCTGCTCTGCTGACACGGTTCTCTGCTCTGCTGACACGGTCCTCTGCTCTGCTGACACGGTCCTCTGCTCTGCTGACACGGTCCTCTGCTCTGCTGACACGGTCCTCTGCTCTGCTGACACGGTTCTCTGCTCTGCTGACACGGTCCTCTGCTCTGCTGACACGGTTCTCTGCTCTGCTGACACGGTCCTCTGCTCTGCTGACACGGTCCTCTGCTCTGCTGACACGGTCCTCTGCTCTGCTGACACGGTCCTCTGCTCTGCTGACACGGTTCTCTGCTCTGCTGACACGGTCCTCTGTTCTGCTGACACGGCCCTCTGTTCTGCTGACACGGTCCTCTGCTCTGCTGAAACGGTCCTCTGTTCTGCTGACACGGTCCTCTGTTCTGCTGACACCATCCACTGCTCTACTGATACCATCCACTGCTCTACTGATACCATCCACTTCCCTACTGGTTGTCAGGAATGGATCCGTCCGCTGGTAAAAACCATCATTTGGCGTGCAGTACTGTGGTCCACCAGCAGGTGTCTCCTGGCAGTTTATAACTGTCAGGAGAGGCCTTCCCTGCTGGGATATCATCTTTGGGCCGCAGTACTGGCGCCCACCAGCGGATGGATCCTGGCAGTGTGGAGCAGACAGCCCTTTCTCCGATCAGCTGTCACATGAGGACTAATCACTGGCAGATTATAAATACCCGGCCAGCCCTCACACACGTGCCTTGGTATCTTTCTTCCTTGTGCCCTGAGACCTGTATCCTGAGACCTGTATCCTGAGACCTGTAACCTGTACCTTGTACCCTTCCCTTCCTATTCCGGTGTTCCTGTGTTCCTGCGTTCCTGCTCCTTTGTTGCCTTTACCATCCTTAGTTCCCTCTCCCATCCTGCCCTTGTTCATCTGCTGATCTCCCGTGCATGACCCTGGCTTGGTTAATCGTTTATGACTCTGGTATTGCCCATTTATTGTACATATTGTTTGTTTGTAGTTTTGTGGTTTGTAGTACACTATTTGTTTTCACTCCTTGTCATTTATTTAAATAAACACTTATTATTTCACTTATATGTGTTTGGGTTTCCTCTGTGCAGTCCACACAGTCTGGTCTACTAATTTCCCTGACAGTATACCAAGGCCATCCCTGACCAGACGTGGCTGCATTGAGGAACCATCTTGGTTTGTTAGTCTGCCAATATGGATTACAATGAAATCCTTTATTATTCTCTGCTGGCAGAAGAGGATGGTGAATCTTGTTGTCAGATTTTAAAGGGATGGACTAGTGACCAGCTGATGGAAAACATCCGATCAGCTCATTCCCTGGTGGATCAGGGCAGTTTTCTTTTTGAGGACGTACAGCCTCTGATCAAGATTTGTACAGAGCTAGCCCTGCCCTGTATTCCTGAAGGCCGTGATGATTTCACTCCCCCTTTTAATACCAATCAGGTTGTATCCCTAGTATGGCTTTTTGAAGATGATCCTGCCGATTTCTGTGAGCACTATGCTGGCTGTTCCCCACAGGTGATTGCTGAGTGCATTGTGTCTGCTCAGTCTTTTGTTAGACAGGGAAACTTAAATCCACAGTTTGTACAACCCATACTTTCAGCATGGTCTGACATGGTAAAATTAGCCCAGCCAAACCCACCACTTCTGCCATCAGACACCAGCCTACCCAAATGTATGTTTCCCCATCACCCATGCCAAACTCAGTTGCCACCCAGTATACATTGCTCCCAACCAAATATTCATATCCGGTCTCTTCTCCCTGTACCTATCCTGCATACAACCCCCCTGCCTCTTCTCAGCTGCCTACTAATCCACAAGAACTTTCCCCAGCTACTGTTACCTCTTCTCTGCCATATCCCAACACTCCTTTCCTGTCTGCTGCACCCCCAACCTACAAAGCTTCAGCAACCAAGTCAAAGAAAAAACGAAAGTTCTTCCCGACTAAAACGATCCTGCCAGTAACCCAATCTGCCTCCACACCCACTAATCTGTCCCAGCCTGAAGCGCCAGAGTTCCAGCCGGAGGTGCCAGCAATCCAGCCTGAAGAGCCAGTACTAGCCTTCCAGCCTGATGACCCGCTGCCAGCTTTCCAGCCTGATGACCCGCTGCCAGCTTTCCAGCCTGATGACCCGCTGCCAGCTTTCCAGCCTGATGACCCGCTGCCAGCTTTCCAGCCTGATGACCCGCTGCCAGCTTTCCAGCCTGATGACCCGCTGCCAGACTTCCAGCTTGATTACCCGCTGCCAGCTTCCCAGTCTGCTGTCTCGGTGCCGGCCTTCCAGTCTGCTGCCCCGCTGCCAGCTTCCCAGTCGGATGTGCCAGCTTCCCAGTCTGATGTGCCAGCTTCGCAGTCTGATGTGCCAGCTTCGCAGTCGGATGTGCCAGCTTCCCAGTCTGATGTGCCTGCTTCCCAGTCTGATGTGCCAGCTTCCCAGTCTGATGTGCCAGTTTTCCAGTCTGATGTGCCAGTCCTCAAATCTGATGTGCCAGCTTCCCAGTCTGATGTGCCAGCTTCCCAGTCTGATGTGCCAGCTTCCCAGTCTGATGTGCCAGCTTCCCAGTCTGATGTGCCAGTCCTCGAATCTGATGTGCCAGCTTTCCAGTCTGATGTGCCAGCTTCCCAGTCTGATGTGCCTGCTTCCCAGTCTGATGTGCCAGCTTCCCAGTCTGATGTGCCAGCTTCCCAGTCTGATGTGCCAGTTTCCCAGTCTGATGTGCCAGCCCTCAAATCCGATGTGCCAGCTTCCCAGTCTGATGTGCCAGCTTCCCAGTCTGATGTGCCAGTTTCCCAGTCTGATGTGCCAGTCCTCGAATCTGATGTGCCAGCTTTCCAGTCGGATGAGCCAGCTTTCCAGTCGGATGTGCCAGCTTTCCAGTCGGATGAGCCAGCTTTCCAGTCTGATGTGCCAGCTTCCCAGTCTGATGTGCCAGCTTCCAGTCTGATGTGCCAGCTTCCCGGTCTGATGTGCCAGCTTCCCGGTCTGATGTGCCAGCTTCCCGGTCTGATGTGCCAGCTTCCCGGTCTGATGTGCCAGCCTCTCGGTCTGATGTGCCAGCTTACCAGTCTGATGTGCCTGTTATCCAGCCTGCCCTTACGGTACTTGCTGTTCGGCCTAAGGTCCCAGTGTCTGCTGCCCAGCCTGATGAGTTCCTGTCTGCTGCCCAGCCTGATGAGTTCCTGTCTGCTGCCCAGCCTGATGAGTTCCTGTCTGCTGCCCAGCCTGATGAGTTCCTGTCTGCTGCCCAGCCTGATGAGTTCCTGTCTGCTGCCCAGCCTGATGAGTTCCTGTCTGCTGCCCAGCCTGATGAGTTCCTGTCTGCTGCCCAGTCTGATGTGTTCCTGTCCGCTGCCCAGTCTGATGAGTCCCTGTCCGCTGCCCAGTCTGATGAGTCCCTGTCTGCTGCCCAGCCCGAAGTGTTCCTGTCTGCTGCCCAGCCCGAAGTGTTCCTGTCTGCTGCCCAGCCCGAAGTGTTCCTGTCTGCTGCCCAGCCGAAGTGTTCCTGTCTGCTGCCCAGCCCGAAGTGTTCCTGTCTGCTGCCCAGCCCGAAGTGTTCCTGTCTGCTGCCCAGCCCGAAGTGTTCCTGTCTGCTGCCCAGCCCGAAGTGTCTGTTCCTGCTGCCCAGCTTGATGTGCCTGTTCTTGCTGCCCAGCTTGATGTGCCTGTTCCTGCTGCCCAGCTTGATGTGCCTGTTCCTGCTGCCCAGCTTGATGTGCCTGTTCCTGCTGCCCAGCTTGATGTGCCTGTTCCTGCTGCCCAGCCTAAAGTGCCCGTGCCTACTGCCCAGCTTGATGTGCCTGTTCCTGCTGCCCAGCTTGATGTGCCTGTTCCTGCTGCCCAGCTTGATGTGCCTGTTCCTGCTGCCCAGCCTAAAGTGCCCATGCCTACTGCCCAGCTTGATGTGCCGTTCCTGCTGCCCAGCTTGATGTGCCGGTTCCTGCTGCCCAGCTTGATGTGCCTGTTCCTGCTGCCCAGCTTGATGTGCCTGTTCCTGCTGCCCAGCTTGATGTGCCTGTTCCTGCTGCCCAGCCTAAAGTGCCCGTGCCTGCTGCCCAGCTTGATGTGCCCGTGCCTGCTGCCAGCTTGATGTGCCCGTGCCTGCTGCCCAGCGTGATGTGCCCGTGCCTGCTGCCCAGCTTGATGTGCCCGTGCCTGCTGCCCAGCTTGATGTGCCTGTTCCTGCTGCCCAGCTTGATGTGCCTGTGCCTGCAGCCCAGCCTAAAGTGCCCGTGCCTACTGCCCAGCTTGATGTGCCCGTGCCTACTGCCCAGCTTGATGTGCCCGTTCCTGCTGCCCAGCTTGATGTGCCTGTTCCTGCTGCCCAGCTTGATGTGCCTGTTCCTGCTGCCCAGCCTAAAGTGCCCGTGCCTCCTGCCCAGCTTGATGTGCTGCTGCCCAGCTTGATGTGCCCGTTCCTGCTGCCCAGCTTGATGTGCTGTTCCTGCTGCCCAGCCTGATGTGCCTGTTCCCGCTGCCCAGCTTGATGTGCCCGTGCCTACTGCCCAGCTTGATGTGCCTGTTCCCGCTGCCCAGCTTGATGTGCCCGTGCCTACTGCCCAGCTTGATGTGCCTGTTCCTGCTGCCCAGCTTGATGTGCCTGTTCCTGCTGCCCAGCTTGATGTGCCCGTGCCTGCTGCCCAGCTTGATGTGCCCGTGCCTGCTGCCCAGCCTAAAGCGCCCGCTGCCTACCTCAATGCCATGGACTTGTCCCAGCAGCAGCTAGTTGGAGCGTCCGGAAGCCGCTCCTTTGAGGGGGGGTACTGTCAGGAATGGATCCGTCCGCTGGTAAAAACCATCATTTGGCGTGCAGTACTGTGGTCCACCAGCAGGTGTCTCCTGGCAGTTTATAACTGTCAGGAGAGGCCTTCCCTGCTGGGATATCATCTTTGGGCCGCAGTACTGGCGCCCACCAGCGGATGGATCCTGGCAGTGTGGAGCAGACAGCCCTTTCTCCGATCAGCTGTCACATGAGGACTAATCACTGGCAGATTATAAATACCCGGCCAGCCCTCACACACGTGCCTTGGTATCTTTCTTCCTTGTGCCCTGAGACCTGTATCCTGAGACCTGTATCCTGAGACCTGTAACCTGTACCTTGTACCCTTCCCTTCCTATTCCGGTGTTCCTGTGTTCCTGCGTTCCTGCTCCTTTGTTGCCTTTCCCATCCTTAGTTCCCTCTCCCATCCTGCCCTTGTTCATCTGCTGATCTCCCGTGCATGACCCTGGCTTGGTTAATCGTTTATGACTCTGGTATTGCCCATTTATTGTACATATTGTTTGTTTGTAGTTTTGTGGTTTGTAGTACACTATTTGTTTTCACTCCTTGTCATTTATTTAAATAAACACTTATTATTTCACTTATATGTGTTTGGGTTTCCTCTGTGCAGTCCACACAGTCTGGTCTACTAATTTCCCTGACACTGGTTGACAGTGTCCACTTTTTAGGCTAGTTTCATATTTTAACTGACATTTCTTTTATTAATCGAATCATATTTTTTGGGTACACAAATGCTTTTGTTTAACCATGCCCCTTTAAGCCCCCCCCCCCCCCCGTTAATACAATTTGGCCACAGCCACTGTTCACCATAGCACACCTCATTACTACTCTCTTTGGGTAACCCAAAAGGTGTCCCAGGTATTTTACAATCCTATGGAGTGTAGTACAAAAAAATTGCCCTGCGCCGTGAAAGTGTTCGGGTTTGGCTTAAAGAAAAGGTGGCACCTCTAGCTGGGACTTGTAGTGCCTATGATAGATCCTGCAATGCTCGGACTTGTAGTGCCTATGATAGATCCTGCAATGCTGGGACTTGTAGTGCCTATAATCGATCCTGCAATGCTCGGACTTATAGTGCCTATGCTAGATCCTGCAATGCTGGGACTTGTAGTGCCTATAATCGATCCTGCAACGCTGGGACTTGTAGTGCCTATCCTGAGCTACCTGCGGTGATAGATCCTGCAATGCTGGGACGAGAAATATTATGCTCTCGGGCGGGCGGAGAGATGGTTAAACGTCAGGAACCCGCCCACCACCCTAAAGAATCGCGCATGCGCAAATCTTATGTATGTCCAGGGTCCAGAAAAATTATAGACTCAAGGAGGCAGGCGGACAGAGCGGAGCTTGGAGAGGGGGGCGGGACCCTGTAAATAGCACTGAGCACTTACGCTGCCACTGTGCAAAGCAAACGCCTCACTGTGCCCATCAAACGCCTCACTGTGCCCAGCAAACGCCTCACTGCACCCAGCAAATGCCTCACTGTGCCCGTCAAACGCAGCCTCACTGTGCCCGTCAAATGCAGCCACTCTGCCCATCAAACGCCTCACTGTGCCCATCAAACGCCTCACTGTGCCCGTCAAACGCTGCCACTGCCCGTCAAACGCTGCCACTGTGCCCATCAAACGCCTCACTGCGCCCAGAAAACGCAGCCACTGTGCCCGTCAAACACAGCCACTGTGCCTGTCAAACGCCTCACTGTGCCCATCAAACACCTCACTGCGCCCATCAAACATCTCACTGCACCCAGCAAACGCAGCCACTGTGCCCGCCAAACGCAGCCACTGTGCCATCAAACGCCTCACTGCGCCCAGCAAACGCCTCACTGTGCCCGTCAAACGCCTCACTGCACCCATCAAACACCTCACTGCGCCCAGCAAA
Organism: Lithobates sylvaticus; assembly: GCA_028564925.1. Lineage (NCBI taxonomy): Eukaryota > Metazoa > Chordata > Amphibia > Anura > Ranidae > Lithobates > Lithobates sylvaticus. The sequence goes on from CM053032.1 coordinate 64,409,097, forward strand.
TGCCTCACTGTGCCCGTCAAACGCAGCCACTGTGCCCGTCAAATGCAGCCACTCCGCCCATCAAACGCCTCACTGTGCCCATCAAAACGCCTCACTGTGCCCATCAAACGCCTCACTGCGCCCAGAAAACGCAGCCACTGTGCCCGTCAAACACAGCCACTGTGCCTGTCAAACGCCTCACTGTGCCCATCAAACACCTCACTGCGCCCATCAAACACCTCACTGCACCCAGCAAACGCAGCCACTGTGCCTGTCAAACGCCTCACTGCGCCCATCAAACACCTCACTGCGCCCATCAAACACCTCACTGCACCCAGCAAACGCAGCCACTGTGCCCCGTCAAACGCAGCCACTGTGCCCATCAAACGCCTCCCTTCGCCCAGCAAAAAGCCTCACTGTGCCCGTCAAACGCCTCACTGTGCCCGTCAAACGCCTCACTGCGCCGATCAAACACCTCACTGCGCCCAGCAAACGCCTCACTGGGCCCGGCAAACGCAGCCACTGTGCCCGTCAAATGCAGCCACTCCGCCCATCAAACGCCTCACTGTGCCCATCAAACGCCTCACTGTGCCCGTCAAACGCCTCACTGGGCCCATCAAACACCTCACTGCGCCCAGTAAACGCCTCACTGCGCCCATCAAACGCAGCCACTGTACGCGATGCGCGTGCCCAGCGGCTGCAATGTCCGCCGGGCACCCATGATTGCCCGGTAACACAGTGGGACCGTGGATCTGTGTTCAGCACTATTCCATGATATAATTTATTGTCCCATATTGTTCTATAGGCTCATAATATTATAAATTAAATTTATACTCCCTATTTCTTACCATCGGTACACCATAATTAATCTTTTTTATTACTATTATTAGTCCCTCGTCCACCCCCGGTCAGCTAATTATATTTAATTAAATTATATTATTACATGTTCATAATCAGTCCATATATATATATTTATGGTCTAGAGCCCTACGGACGACATGAGTAACGATGACACATAGGAACAACACAAAACTCACCAACATGAAATAGACCTGAAAGTGTGCCTTGGTCTACCGTATGGTACACCAAAATAAGGGGGCATACCCTAGATAAAGAATGATAAGAAGTAGTTATGGAATAATGTGGAATGAGTATTCAGTCTTGGGGTAAGAATACTTGGAAGAGGCTTTTAAAAGGGGAGGGTGGGCGGGCATCACGCACAGGAAACCGACAAAGACCGGCGGCCTTTGGGCTGCTTAAATACCCTCGGGCTCCTCCCATAACTTCAGGCCGTTACCCGGCCTTCCAATTTATGGTCTAGAGCCCTACGGACGACATGAGTAACGATGACACATAGGAACAACACAAAACTCACCAACATGAAATAGACCTGAAAGTGTGCCTTGGTCTACCGTATGGTACACCAAAATAAGGGGGCAAAAACCTTCAGGTAGGGGATAATTATTTATTAAAGGTAATGTCACTGAGTAAGACGAGCAAAGGCCTGAGCCATCTCTAACTGTGGGTTAGGAATGTAGCGAGAGAAGCAGGCCGATTTCCACCGACCCAGTTTCTTGATCACATGGTCCGGAACCCCCTGTCTTGAGGCCGTCGTGGCCGCCCCGATCCGGAATGAATGCCGGAGTACTGGCTGGGGTCCAACTGAAGATTGCCGAGAAGGACCCGGACATGTTCCACGAACTGCGACGAGTTGAGGGGTTTTACCGGAATGGGTAGAAGCGGACTGGACCCTGGGCAGTCGGATAGCAGTGCCGTCATGCGGTTTAACTCGGCAACTGGGCACCAGTTGTTGTGAGTCCTGTACAGGTGAACATCTACTCCGGAACCTCGCTGCTGAGTTTTGGATGTCGCCAAGTGAAGGACGTAGTGATCCTGGTGGCGGCAGAGACTACTTCTATGCAAGACTGGACCGGCTGGGTGGCTGCGAGTGAACTCGCTGGGCCGTAGAAACCCATAAAGCGCCATGTGTATCGCAGCCTGCAGGACGGTGCTGAGGAGGAGACCGAAAGGGGACCTATCCAGGATGTCAGACATCCCCTTGAAGATCTCCCCCGTGATAGGCAGCCGCTTCGGGCTGACTGGCGGCTGGTGTTTCTGAACTCCACGTAGTAGAGCCCTCACTGCGTGGCAGGAGAACACCGAAGGCCTCGCGGGGTCTTGAAGTGACAAGTAGTGCGGCACCCCGGCCACGTACTGGCGTATCGTGCTGTGTGACAGTGCTAGGTGAGAATGACAATAAGCGATAAACGCTAGAACCTGCTTGAGGCTGGAAGACTCCCGAGGGCGATGGGGCAGGAATTTGTTAAACGCCCTCCAGGCCGTCCGGTAGGCCCGGCGGGTGTTGCGGGCAAGCGAGGCGTTAATGATGTTGGAAGCTGAGCGTAGATATGGGGCTAGTCCAAGGTCAGTTGTGACCAATCCGGGATAGTGGCTGAAAGATGGTAGGCTCCTGGCATCTGTTCAAAGAAAGAAATAAAGTTAAAACGGGTGAGTGCGTCCGCTGCTGAGTTAAACTTCCCTGGAATGAATGAGCAGTAAACATTGAACTGATGCTGTAGGGATAGCTGGACCAGTCTGCGGAGGAAGGACATGACGGGCCTGGATTTAGACCTGCCCTTGCTGATGATCTTGGCTGTGGCTTGATTGTCTGTCGTGAAAGCCACAGTCTGTCCAGAACAATGGTGACCCCATAGGTGAGCGGCTGCTACGATGGGGAAGAGCTCAAAGAGGGCTGACGTGGTAGTGAAGCCTGGTGTGGCTAGTGCTTGAGGAGGCCAAGGGGCGGCGAACACAAATGGCCAAAAATGGCGGCGCATCCTGTGGATGCCGCCGCATCGGTCACCACCTGAGGTGACTGCGTGGACACGACTGGGATGAACAGGGACACACCGTTCCAATTACTAAGAAAGTGTTCCCACATGGCCAGATCTGCCCTGGCTGCCCAAGGACTACTCTTAGACCGAAGGTCAATTTGGTCGCGAAATAATATCGCTCCCTCCACTTGATGCCGTGCCAGCACCACAGGGAAGGATGAATGGGCAGCAGCTTGAAGGCGTCGGATATGTCCGCCTTCGAGAGCCAAGCACCCACCCCCGCCCTGAGAATGGCCTGGATAGCCATGTCTACCGAAGTATACTTCAGTGAGAACTCCTCGGAGGGGACGAGCGAGTTGAGACTGGGAACGACGGAAGAATGAGGCGCTGACAGATCATACACCAGACGTTTTTATTTGAAAATTTTCCCTGTACAAGCCCGATAGGGCTAACCCTCCAGATGCTAAAGGGAGACTGACTGAACGGGCCTATCATGAAGTCCCGATCCAACTCCGTCTGCAGAAGGACGTCAATCGCTGGCTCATCTGTTGCTGCTGAGCGTAGGTTCGGACATTCGTGGGTGGAGTGGGGCAGGGCGATGAGCCCGGTATGAAACCCATCGGTGAAACCTCGGATGAGGTAGCTGGCGAGTGACGGAGTGGGGTGTGAGGTCAAGTAAACATCGAGCCAAAGGACATTGACCCGGCTTAGTCACGGTTTCTTCTGTTTGACCTCACATAGGATCCTGGGGTGCGCCCTCTGGCATAGGGTGCAAACGTGCAAGAGCCGGCACTGGCTGAAATTGCAGGAGCCGTAATTGAAATTCTTGCAACCATCCGCACCGGACGTCCCAACTTGTCCACCTTCTGCCCTTGCGCCGGGGCCTGCTGAGCCTGGTTCGTGCTGGTAGAGGCCGTGCTAGCTATCGGATGGACAGAGGCTATGTTGGCACACCAGACCGTGGTGTGGGACGCTGACTGACAGACAGCACATAGCGGGGAGCGTAGACCCGCGAAGTGGCGGCAGAACAACTCCGTGTCCACTACGCTCCAGTCCGTTGTCAAATGAAACTGTAAAAATCTGGCCGCGGCTTTGGCCGAGAAGGACCGATGATAATCGTAGAACGCTGAGCCACCGTATTTGTGGCCCAGGTCTACGATCAAATGGAGGTAGAGGTCCAGTTCCTCCCGTCTGCCGGGGGAGGCTGAGCACAGCACGTCCCTGAACATGCCGAAGGCGAGCGTAAACTCGGGCACCGTGAGCTTTCTGTTGAGCCTCGGATCCTTTGCTTTCAAAACCACCGAGACGTCCCCCCAGGTGTAGGCCTTGTTCTCGGCCAAGTCATGGACCGAGATCATGAGTGAGGCCAGGTTAACGTCTCTGCCCTCTAAAATGTCCTTCTTACGCTGGGTGGCACCAGGTGGGAAGGGTGGACGGTAGTCGTGGCAAGCTCACTACCTGCGGCCGGTGCCCTGATGGCTGGGACCACCGCAGGGTCCGGAACCGTGGCAGCCGGGCTGGTCTCTAGGCGAGACACCCTGTCCTGGACCTCAACGATCGAGGAAGACAGGGAAGACACGAGGGTGTGTAGCTGAGTGACGGCGGCTGAAATAGATTCCAGAGACGCCTGCTGGCTGCTGGGGCCTGCTGCGGCCGGTGGTGGGAAGAGGAGCCTGAATAGCTCCACCTTCCTGGCCGCGGACGAGAAGGGTATCCCTCTGCGCCTCAGCTCGGCGGACAGCCTGGGAATTGTCCATGCCTAAGAGACTGGACACTGCCAGCCTCAGAGGCTGACGCCGGGGATAGCGGGGTGGTGAGGTCATCGCTGCCGACTGATGACATGGCGGCTGCCAAGACCCGTTACTTAGTAGAATGGTCACGTGTCTGCAGGCTGGGCCTATAAAGAGGTGACAAGAAATGAGTTTGGACGTGTCACCTATGGTATACGTACCTGCCATGAGAAAGCAGGAGCCCCCCGTGCCCCTGCGTTTTTTTTTTTTATTATTTTTACCTGCTGGAACCCTGATCAAGCTGGTGCAGGTGGACCTACTGAATCCGACTGACCTGAGAGAGTGTGTGAGAGAAAGTACCTATTTAAGAGCCTAAAACTGCTGCCGTCCAGAGCGACGGAACCCAACGTAGATGATAACAACAGGCGATAGTGACTTAAGTCGACTGCCGAGACCGCTGTGGGATCAAATGACAGATAACAACACGAATGACTGACTTGACATGTTGCCTTAACTGAATGAAACTTCCCGTGACAGGGCCCGGCCCGTTCGTACCGTATGGGGGTGACTGTGAGCCGGACTCTGGAGCACGTACAGAAATGAGGCAACCGTGAAATGAGGCCAACTGCCTGGGTACGCTGAGGCCGAACTGTGACATCCAGCTGCCACCGGGTCCGACTCCAAGCTCTTTTTTTTTTTTTTTTGTAGAAATGCGGCCGGCCTAGGGCACGCCGGCGCGAATTCGTACAGGCAGGTGACCAATTAACGCCGGGGCGTGGTAAGGTGACACAGAAATGATATAACATGACAAGGACAAGAATCAAAGTCTCTTTTTTTTTTTTTTTTTTGCGATTCCGCCCCTGGCGCATGTATTGAAATGAGGCAGGGCCTAGGGCACGCCGACACGAATTAGTGCGGGGAGTGACTGCATTCATGCCGGGCGTGGTAAGGTGACAGAAATTAGATACCATGACAGGGGCAAGAATCAGGAATGTACGCAAACCAGTGATGCGATTCAGCCCTTGGCGCATGTATTGAAATGAGGCCGGGCCTAGGGCACGCCGACACGAATTAGTGCGAGGAAGTGACTGCATTCATGCCGGGCGTGGTAAGGTGACAGAAATGAGATACCATGACAGGGGCAAGAATCAGGAATGTACGCAAACCAGTGATGCGATTCCGCCCTTGGCGCATGTATTGAAATGAGGCCGGGCCTAGGGCACGCCGACACGAATTAGTGCGGGGAAGTGACTGCATTCATGCCGGGCGTGGTAAGGTGACAGAAATGAGAAACCATGACAGGGGCAAGAATCAGGAATGTACGCAAACCAGTGATGCGATTCCGCCTTTGGCGCATGTATTGAAATGAGGCCGGGCTAGGGCACGCCGACACGAATTAGTGCGGGGAAGTGACTGCATTCATGCCGGGCGTGGTAAGGTGACCGAAATGAGATACCATGACAGGGGCAAGAATCAAGAATGTACGCAACCAGTGATGCGATTCCGCCCTTGGCGCATGTATCGAAATGAGGCCGGGTAGTCGTGCATCTGGATCGCCCCGATCGGAGCATGTATGGATGCGACCGGACCAGGATCGAAACGATGGCATGAACGCCCTGTTTAACTGATGCCAACAGCGATTCGGAATGCAAATAGCGATTCGGAATGCAAATAGCGATTCGGCACGCTCGCTGGCGCAACCGATTCGAATAATGGCAGGACATGAACGATGCGTGTGAGTGCGAACGGCACCCGTGCGTGAATCATGTTTGAACGATTCAAAGACTGCGTAGCACGACCGCGAAAGGGGAACCCTTGAGTGCCGGATGCGGCATCGGTCGGAGTGTTGTGGCGGGCGGCCCTGAATGTGCGTGCCGCTAGATGGCTCCCGATCGTGTACAACCACAAACGTGCGAGTAAGTGTTTAGGTTTTCGAGACAAGCAGCGCGTGGTTCGTGAGCTACGCAGACCACAGTTTAGTGACATGATAAGCAGTGCATGAGAACGTAAAACATGGGAGCCGAAGCCCTACCTGCGACAGCCGAACCAGACTCTCTGTACGAAACTGCGACTCGGCGACACGAGTGCGACACGAAGGGACAACACAACTTACGAACGCGGGACGCGGGACTGCAACAAGAGGAGACGGACAGACGAAAACGGAGCTCACGAACCGGCACCAACAGCGCTTGTCTCGAACGAGTCGGTCCTAGATGTCTGACGTATCAGATATCACGCACAGGAAACCGACAAAGACCGGCGGCCTTTGGGCTGCTTAAATACCCTCCGGGCTCCTCCCATAACTTCAGGCCGGTACCCGGCCTTCCAATATATTACTTTATTATTATTTTTTCCCATCCCTATTTAAATTTATCCCCTTAAAATACATTTGTGTATATAAAAAAACATATTGTTTTTTAATATATATATATCTTTTTACTCAGGGATATTTCTTGCTGTGGGCGAGTGCGGGGTGTAGCAAGATGGTGGTGAAGTAACGTCACTTCCGTTACACATTCTGACGGGTCGCCAAATCTGATGAAACAAGAATACATAGCCAAGTGCTGAGCTCCAGGATGAGGAAACCAGTTAACCCTATAATCATAACTCCCAATGTCCCTCATTCCAATATCCTCCTCATGTGTCCCTCATTATGGTCTGATCTCTATAGTTGTATATAAAATACACTTTGTATCTTTCAAAAAGTGTTTCCCAGTGCTAAACATTTCATCCAAATTGTAAATTGCTGCATTTGTACATTTTAAAAGCCAATATAAAGGAATAGTAGTGGTTAAAAAAAAGCACTTGTGGATTTAATTAACCTTTTTTTTGGAGTCAATTCTTCTTTAAGGGGGTGTGGCATGAGGCGCGTCCTATGCCTAAATACGTTTGCTAGTAGGTGTCCCTCATTCCCATCTCAAAATGTTGGGAGGTATGTTATAAGTAGCGGGCAGCATGCAAAGCACAAGGGGGGGGGGGGGAGAATGTTCTGGGCTGAATCCAACAGGATCTCACCCTCATACGGGCAAAACAGCCACACATAGTCTTAACCCCACAGCTAGTGTTGCCACCTTTTCTTCAAGCCAAACCCGAACACTTTAGCGGCGCACGGCATGGCACCCCAACCGCGGCACAATATTGTCGGCTGACAAATCACACAAACAGAATTGTGGGACGCCTGTCACCCAAAAGAAGTTGCACTAAGTGATTGGGGTGCCATTGAAAGTAAAGGGATCGTGAGCACGTCCTGCGATTTACGCCAATTCGGGAATCATGGGCAGAATTGTGTCATTTCCATCTCCGGAATGCATAGGTGTGAATAGAGCCTGTGAGTCTTATGCACAGAATGCAGGGGACAGGAGTGTGTAATGCATATTAGGAGTCATGAGTACATAACAAAAAGTGCAGGAGTCAGCGGCCTTCCACAGCCCAAGTACCCCTCCACTATCCCCAAAATCTCCAGTCCCAACACAATCCACCCTTCTTCCCCATCCCAGCACTTATCCCCACCCCCTCCTATTACAAATCATCTTCCCCTACCAGTACAAATCCCCCCCCCCCCAATACCCCCATGGTCTCAGACAGCGGGTACCACAGGGCCTCCTGTAGGGGCCCGAGCACACAGGGGGACCCAGACAGCAGGGGGATCGGAGCGGCAGGGGGCTGCAATTAAAGAGGAGACAAAAGAGAAGGGAGAGAGAGCCACTAGGTAGCCGCTGGTGTGGTAGTTTTTAATAAATTAACTGTTTGAAAACAATCCACTCACACATGTCAGAGGCGGTAGGCATGTCATTCTGTGAAGTGTCTGATACACGCTGCTCTCCTGTTATCACTGAATTGCTGGAGGAAGCCGGTATAAGGATACAGAGCGCCGCAAGGAAACTCCAGTGAACTGTCAGCCTTTGCTGATGGAGGCGTGGTTAAGTCTCTGGAATGCTCTGATTGGTCACAGCGTCCCAGTCAGGCTATCTGACAGTTCACTGCGGTGGTCTGTACCCTTATACCGGTTTCCTCCAAAAATCGATGCAATGTAAGAAACAATACTAAAAACACTCCCAACAAAAAGAGTCCTTTATAATATTGTAGCACCGCTTTTGTAAAATAATGGAAAATGACAAGCTTCCATATAATGTTCATACATGCGATAATAGTGCAGAGGAGGTCAATTGTGACTTGTGCTGTAATTGACCATAAACCAAACCATCATCCACCAGACACTTCACTACGTGAGGGAATCTCCCCTTTGGGGGTACACTCACCACATATATGAATGTATTGTGCCTTTAGTCAAAACTGATTCTCCACCGCTCCCCCAGAACTTCCACCAAACTTTAGTCACACTTATGCCCCGTGCACACGGTCGGATTTTCCGACGGAAAAGGTCCTATCGGACCATGTTGTCGGAAATTCCGACCATGTGTGGGCTCCATCGGACTTTTTCCGTCGGAAATTTCCGACGGAAAAAGTTTGAGATCCTGCTCTCAAATTTTCCGACAACAAAGTCCTATCGGACTTTTTCCGATCGCGTGTAGCGAATTCCGACGGACAAAGTGCCACACATGCTCAGATCACATTACAAGACCAAAGCTATTGGCTACTAGCCTCTACGTAGTCCCGTCATACGCACCAAACGTCACCACGTTTAGGATGAATCGGATTTTCGACAACTTTGTCCGACCGTGTGTATGCAACACCAGTGTCTTCTAAAACCCACTGCTTCTAATAGCAATCGAGTGGCTAGTAAGCCACTCAGATTGCTATTACAAGAAAGCCGTTGCAGGCATCATTCCAGTACAACCACCGAAAGGACAGGAAGTGGTTAAAAGAGAAGTATGGGTTTGTTTTTTTTCCCCTCTTTTATACTTACCTAGGAGGATGCAGCATTGGACTGATGCTGCATCTGTCCCCTGGCGTCTCTACACTGAGAACCGAGCGATCGAACAAACATTGCTGTTGGTTCGGTTCTCACAGATCCCCCCGAGAGGAGAGCTGCTGACTGTCAATCAGCATCTCTCCTGCTCTGTTCCTTCACACTCACTGGAGCACTGAGGTGTGGAGGGGCAGGGAGCGACTGTCTCAGTCTCTCAGCAGCTCACTGAGAGGCTGAGACAGGCATCAGTCCAGGCACCTGGCGGATCCAGACTTCCTAAGTCGAGATGACGCGGTGCCTGGACTGATTCCAGTGACGTGAGCAGAGAGTGGACTTCAGACCGCTCTCTGCTGAAAACCGGTCACAGGAGTGCCAAACTAATTATACTCCTGTGACCCATAGGAGAAGCCCAGCCAAACGATCTCAGGCTGGACTTCTCCTTTAAAGAGCCGGCACTACCCTTCTGCTGTGTCGCCCCCCTGAAAAATGCGTCAAGAGGCAAATGCCTTGTTTTCATTGCCATAGATGCGCCCCTGGTTAGGTAGGCAGGGATCTGTCAGTTGGGGCAGGGGTAGGTAGTTGGAGGGATGGGGGGTCTGTCAGTGGATGGGGGGGGGGGGGTTGTCAGTGAGGGACAGGGGTAAGTAGGGGGATACAGAATATCATGGGCATTATTATTGTCAGAAGAGAGCAGAAGCAAACCTCCAAACACAGAGATAACCCCACAAACACAAGGGAGGGAGCCGACCAGGCCGCTCACAATTAACCCATCAATCTCTGGGTACGTTTACTATGTAACCAGAGGGTACTACCTAAAGCACCTACTAGTTGATAGCTGTCATTTTACAGGAAGAGGAAGATATGTTTTATCCTGATTCTCTCCCCTTCTACCAGCCTACACCCCCCCTCCCCACCCTCCTACTTTATGATCATATCTCTGATTATTTAACCACTTGCCAACCGCCGCATGTAGATATACATCGACACAATGGCACGGACAGGCAAATGGGCGTACAGGTACATCCCTTTAAATTTGCTGCCATGCCATCACGTGCGCACCGCCGATGGCACGCGCGTGCGCCCGCCGCAAGCTCTGTGAGTGTGATCGCGGGTCCCGATGCTTTACATCAGCATTTCCCCGTTCTGCCTAGTGACAGGACACTGATCACAGCTCCCTGTAATAGTTTATAGCGTTTATAGTTTATAGTTTAATTGTTTATAGCACAAAAAATAAAAACCGCAGAGGTGATCAAATACCACCAAAAGAAAGCCCTTTTTGTGGGGAAAAAAGGATGTAAATTTTGTTTGGGAGCCACGTCGCATGACTGCGTAATTGTCAGTTAAAGCGAAGCAGTGCCGAATCGCAAAAAGTGCTCTGATCAGGAAGGGGGCAAATCCTTCCGGGGCTGAAGTGGTTAAAGTAATTTATTAAGGCAGCTCTGGCGTCTCTTCCGACTTCTTCTCCTCTCTCCGGCTCTTTTCCGCTCTCTCCGGTTCTTCTCCCCCTGTTCGTTGTCTTCTCTTTTGTTCGCTCTTTTGCCGATCTTCTCTCTCTGTTCTTCTTCCACTGTTGACTCAAAACTTTCTCCCGCTCTAATGCTGAATGGTAGGGGATCATGCTCTGCTTCAGTATGTCACAGTACATGTTGGCATTCATGGGTCCCTCAATGAACTGTAGCTCCCCAGTGCCGGCAGCACTCATGCCGCCCCAGACCATGACACTGCCACCACTATGCTTGACTATAGGCAAGACACACTTGACTTTGTACTCCTCACCTGGTTGCCACCGCACACGCTTGACACCATCTGAACCAAATAAGTTTATCTTGATCTCATCAGACCACAGGACATGGTTCCAGTAAGCCATCTCCTTAGTCTTCTTGTCTTCAGCAAACTTTGCAGTCTTTCTCGTGCATCTTCTTTAGAAGAGGCTTCCTTCTGGGACAACAGCCATGCAGATAAATTTGATGCAGTGTGCGGCATATGGTCTGAGCACTGACAGGCTGACCCCCCACCCCTTCAACATCTGCAGCAATGCTGGCAGCACTCACACGTCTATTTCTCAAAGACAACCTCTAGATATGATGCTGAGCACGTGCACTCAACTTCTTTGATCGAGCATGGGGAGGCCTGTTCTGAGTGGAACCTGTCCTGTTAAACTGCTGCATGGTCTTGGCCACCGTGCTGCAGCTCAGTTTCAGAGTCTTGGCAATCTTCTTATAGCCTAGGCCATCTTTATGTAGAGCAAACAATCATTTTTTTTTTCAGATTCTCATTGAGTTCTTTGCCATGAGGTGCCATGTTGAACTTACAGTGACCATTTTCACTAAGGCCCCTTTCACACGGGGCGGATCCGTATTGATCCGCCCCGTGAAGATCTGCTGCTCAGCGGGAATCGCACAGCTGATCCCCGCTGAGACGGCTGATGACAGGGCGGTCCCTGCACTCTGTGCAGGGACTGCCCTGTCAGTTCTCCTCTCTCCTCTATGGGGGATCGGATGAACACGGACCGTCTGTCCGTGTTCATCTCATCCGCTCTGCAGACGGATGGAAAAATAGGGTTTTCCTCCGTCTGCAGAATCGGACAATAGCGGAGGCGGACGATAGCGGGTGTCAGCGGATGCTCATCCGCTGACACCCGCTATCCCATAGACATGCATGTATGTCCGTTTTTCATCCAAAAACGGATGGATGACAAACGGACATACGGTCCGCATGTGTGAAAGGGGCCTTAGGGTTGTACTCACTTTTGTTGCCAAAAGTGGGTTAAATGATTTCAAATCATAAGAAGAGCGCCATCTATTGGACGAGCAGACATTCTGTAGGGGACAGGGTAAGTCACATTGCTAGTCTGGTTGAAAAAAAGACACAAAGTCCATCCAGTTCAAGCCACAGAGAAGGAAAAAAATCACACACAAAACCTCCATATACACTAACCTATACACACATTTGATTCAGAGGAAGGCAAAGAAAACACCAATAAAGCAAGATCCACTTTGCTCCAGTGGAGGAACAAAATGCTCCCTGATTCCCGAAGAGGCAATCGGATATTTCCTGAATCAACTTTACCTATAAATAATAGTACCCAGTTATATTATGTACATTTAGGAAAGAATCCAGTTCTTTTTTTTTAAAACAATTTACAGAGCTGGCCAGAACCACCTCTTCCGGGAATCTATTCCACATTTGCACAGCTCCAATGCCGTGTACACACGATCGGAAATTCGGCCAGCAAAAGACCGTTAAGAGCTTTTCATCGGAAAATGCGACTGTGTGTATGCTCCATCGGACTTTTGCTGGCGGAATTTTGGCCAGCAAAAGATTGAGAGCATGTTCTCAATTTTTCAGACGGAAAAAGTTTCTATCGGAAATTCCGATCATCCGTGGCAATTCCGACGCGCAAAATTCCGATGCATGCTCGGAAGCATTGAACTTCATTTTCGCGGCTCGTCGTAGTGTTGTATGTCACCGCGTTCTTGATGGTCGGAATTTGGTGTGACCGTGTGTAGGCAACACAAGCTTGAGCAGAATTCCGTCGGAAAAAACATCCAATGCTTTTCCGACGAGAATTACGACCGCGTGTACGCGGCATTACTGTGCCTTTCCATATTTGAAGGTTAAATCTTTTTTCCTCCAGACATAAAGAGTGCTCCCTTGTCCTCTGTGATGACATGAAAGTGAATAACTCAACACTGAGTATACTATATGGACCACTTTATACACTATGTTATAAACAAAAAAAGTTAGCGCTAAGGAAAGGTCTTAGGCTGCTAGCAATGAAAAGGCAAGTATACTCTGCCCTCCAAACAAACAAATAATAAGTGCAGCGCCAAAATATGGTATGAAAAAATGTATTATTATTATACATTATTATTATACACGATTTATATAGAGCCAACAGTTTCCAATGTATAGGGGGGACAGCACAGTACACAGTACAGTTCAATACAAAAGGTACAGGAGGGCCTGGCTCGTAGAGCTTACATTCTAAAGGGACAGGGTACAAAAGGTAATAGAGAATGATTTGATGGGGGTGGCTCTGGGACAGTTGTTAGGTGGGCTTCCCTGAATACGGCTTCCCTGAATACGTGAGTTTTTAGGGATCTCCTAAAGGTGGACAGGTTAGGGACTGATCAGACATACTGGGGCAGGGAGTTCCAGATTAGAGAGGCTCTGGAGAAGTCCTGAAGAGGAGCATGAGAGGAGGTAACAAGGGAGCTAGAGAGCAGGAGGTCCTGGGAGGAGCGGAGAGGACGATTTGGGCGATATCTGCAGATGAGGCTGGTGGATGGCCTTGTATGTAGGGTTGAGCGAACCCGAACTGTAAAGTTCAGGTCCGTACCGGACTTTTGGGTGTTCGGGACCCGGACCCGAACCCGAACTATTGGCTGTAAGTTCGGGTTCGGGTCCGGTGTTCGGGGCTGTATTGGCACCTTTTTAACAGCTGCAGGGCAGTCAATCGACGATCGTTTCACTAGTGTGCCTTAGAAGCCATCACAGCCATGCCTACTAATGGCATGGCTGTGATTGGCCAGTGCAGCATGTGACCCAGCCTCTATATATAGTACACACACACAGCACACAGCGTCATTCTGCTATAGACAGTTTCCTGTGCTGCAGAGAGATAGAGGATTTTAGGAGTTAGTGTGCTAAAGTCAGTCAGTCAGTCCACATTCCTTGAATTTTCTTCTAATTAGTTAGATCAGTGAGCGATCTAGATAGCTAGAGTAGGGAGTTTCTTTAATAAGCAAAAGAAAGAGGCAGAGAGAATTATTGAAGAGATTCCTAAATCAATTGTACCCTGGCTGGGGTGCAGTGCACAGTCTTTTAACAGTGCCATGAGGCCAGTGCCAGACAAAATATAAAAGTTTTACCTGCAAGCTCAGTGCACCATTAGGACCAACACTGCATATAGTAAGAGATACACCATAGTCTGTGTGTATTCTGCTATTGGAAAAAACATTGCATAAAAATTTAATTTTGCTATTTTTTTTTCCCAATAGCATTTTCTGCGTGTTCATACATACATCATACATACACGCTGTAGACAGTATCCGTGTATTCTGATATTGCAAAAACATTGCAAAAAAATTTAATTTTGCTGTGTTTTTTTTTTCCCAATAGCATTTTCTGCGTGTTCATACATAAACGCTGTAGACACTATCCGTGTATTCTGATATTGCAAAAACATTGCAAAAAAATTTAATTTTGCTGTGTTTTTTTTCCCCCAATAGTATTTTCTGCGTTTTCATAAACGCTTTACATACTGTCCGTGTATTCTGATATTGGAAAAACATTGCAAAAAAATTAAATTTTGCTGTGTTTTTTTTCTTCCCAATAGCATTTTCTGCGGTTTTATAAACGCTTTACATACTGTCCGTGTATTCTGATATTGGAAAAGCATTGCAAAAAAATTTAATTTTGCAGTGTTTTTTTTCGTCCCAATAGCATTTTCTGCGTTTTCATAAAAAAAATACACCGCAAAATTTTATTTTTTTGCAATGTTTTTCCAATATCAGAATACACGGACAGTATGTAAAATACTGTCCGTGTATTCTGATATTGGAAAAACATTGCAAAAAAATTAAATTTTGCAGTGTATTTTTTTTCCCCAATAGCATTTTCTGCGTTTTCATAAACGCTTTACATACTGTCCGTGTATTCTGATATTGGAAAAACATTGCAAAAAAATTAAATTTTGCGGTGTATTTTTTTTCCCCAATAGCATTTTCTGCGTTTTCATAAACGCTTTACATACTGTCTGTGTATTCTGATATTGGAAAAACATTTCAAAAATTTTAATTTTGCAGTGTTTTTTTTCTTCCCAATAGCATTTTCTGCGTTTTCATAAACGCTTTACATACTGTCTGTGTATTCTGATATTGGAAAAACATTGCAAAAAAATTTAATTTTGCAGTGTTTTTTTTCTTCCCAATAGCATTTTCTGCGTTTTCATAAACGCAGAAAGACACTATCCGTTTATTCTGATATTGGAAAAACATCGCAAAAAAATTTAATTTTGCAGTGTTTTTTTTTTTTTCCCAATAGCATTTTCTGCGTGTTCATAAACGCTTTAGACACTGTACGTGTATTCTGCTATATACAAAAACACCCATTTAGGGCGAGATCATAAATTTTGAAAATATGTGGAGATCATCAAAAAGGGGACATGGCCCGGGTCGTGGTGCTGCTGGTGGCGCTCCTGTTGCAGGGAGAGGACGTGGTCGATCTGTGCTAGCTACACGCACTAGTGAAACACCTTCCTCAGGTGCGAGTAGGCGACAGAGCCTGCAGCAGTATTTTAGCGCGCCTAATGAGGCTGTACGAATGTTGAGGCCAGGACAAGTACAGGCGATAGTAGATTGGGTTGCTGCTGACAGTGCCTCCGGTTCCTTCACATTGTCTCCCACCCAGTCTCCTGATGAAAGTTCAGAGTTGGCACCTGCAGCCGATGTCCATCAGTCTTTCACCTCACCCCCTTGCAAATCAGCCAATCAGTCTGAGCCCCAAATCATGCAGCAGTCTCTTCTGCTTTTTGATGACTCTGTTAGCAGGGTTTCCCAGGGCCATCCACCTAGCCCTGCCCCAGAAGTGGAAGAGATTGTGTGCACCGATGCCCAACCACTTATGTTTCATGATGAGTACATGGGAGGACCATCGCAGCACGTCTCGGATGATGACGAAACACAGGTGCCAACTGCTGCTGCTTTCGCCATTGTGCAGACCGACAAGGAGGGCAGGGGTGAAGACTGGGTGGAAGATGATTTGGAGGACGATGAGGTCCTTGACCCCACATGGAATCAACGTCATGCAGGTGACCAGTGTAGTTCAGAGGAAGAGGTGGTGGTCGCACAGAGCCACCAGCACAGCAGAAGAGGGAGCAGGGTGCAAAAGCGGAGCGTCCGTCCCCTAGACAGTACGTCTGCTACTGCCCAACGCAGCAAGGGACCGAGCACACCAAAGCCAGGTGCAAGGAGTTCCCTAGCGTGGCAGTTCTTCAGACAATGTGCTGATGACAAGACACGAATGGTTTGCACGCTGTGCAATCAGAGCTTGAAGCGAGGCATAAACGTTCTCAACCTAAGCACAACCTGCATGACCAGGCATCTAAGTGCAAAGCACGAGGTGCAGTGGAGTAGACACCTCAAAAACCAAGAAAGGTCTCTGGCTCCTCCTGCTTCCTCTTCTGCTGCAGTCTCGGCCTCTTCATCCACCTCTGTAGTGACAGTGACACCTGCCAACCCGCAAACAGAGGATCTGCCAGCAACACTACCACCTGGGTCACCAACCATCTCCACAATGTCCCATGGAAGCGTTCAGCTCTCTATTTCCCAAACACTGGAGCGGAAGAGGAAGTACCCCCCTAGCCACCCGCGATCCCTGGCCCTGAATGCCAGCATTTCAAAATTCCTCGCCTTTGAATTGCTGTCATTCCATCTGGTGGAGACGCAGAGTTTTAAAAGGCTGATGTCATTGGCTGTCCCACAGTACGTCGTGCGCAGCCGCCACTACTTTTCCAGACGAGCTATCCCTTCCCTGCACAACCAAGTGGGGGACAAAATCAGGTGTGCACTGCGCAACGCCATCCGTGGCAAGGTCCACCTAACTACGGATGCGTGGACCAGTAAGTACGGTCAGGGACGTTATATCTCCCTAACAGCACACTGGGTAAATGTAGTGGCGGCTGGGCCTGAGGCGGATAGCAGTTTGGCGCATGTCCTTCCACCACCGAGGATTGCAGGGCACTTCAGTTTACCTCCTGTTGCTAACTCCTCCTACTCCGCCTCCTCATCCTCTACCGCCTCCTCATCCGGTCAGCGTAACACCTTCACCACCAACTTCAGCACAGCCAGGGCTAAACGACAGCAGGCAGTTTTAAAACTTTCCTGTTTGGGGGAAAAACCCCACACCGCGCAGGAGTTGTGGAGGGACATGGAACAACAGACCGATGAGTGGTTGGTGGCAGTGAGCCTCAAGCCCGGCCTGGTGGTGTGCGATAATGGGCGAAATCTCGTAGCAGCTCTGGGCCTTGCCAGTTTGACGCACATCCCTTGCCTGGCGCATGTGCTGAACTTGGTGGTCCAGAGGTTCCTTAAGAATTACCCCGATATGCCAGAGCTGCTGCAGTATCAGGGATCAAGTACTCACCGAGGCCAAGATGCCGAGAGCGGTTGCCCTTGCGACTCAGCGCCCACTGCCCCTGGAGATGGTACAGAAGGCAGTTGGCACCAAGAGGCACAAGCCACCTGTTGGTGATGGCTAGGCGTGGGCCTAGGTGCTGTAGGTAGGAGATGTGCTGGAAGCTGGGATCCTGGCTGAGGCTCAAACACCGGTAGGCAGGCTGGAGGTAAAACACAGAAGATTAGTCAGGCACAAGCTAGGGGGTCAAACACGGGTAGACAAGTCCAGAGCGAGGTAACCAGGCGGAGAGATAAGGCAGGGTCAAAGGCAGGCAGAGGGTCAGGTACTGGCAGCAAGGAGCAGATATCCGATGGTACAGGCCGAGGGTCAAACACTGGAGATGATGGGAAGTCCGGTAGGCAAGCCAAGGGTCAAGGTTGGAGAGAAGCAGGATGGTCAAGGTGATCCGGGTCGGCAACAGGTGATCAATCAAGGAAGCAAACAGCAGGTACAGGTACAAGGAACAAGGGACAGCTGAGAGACGAACCAGCATTGTTTTGGTGTGAAGGCCTCTCTTTTATAGGCCAGCTGGTTGGTCACATGGGGCGCACGCTAGTGCGCATGCGCGCGCGCCGCTCAGTGGAGCCGCGAGTGCGCGTGCGCCGCCGCAGCATTACCCCATCTCTTCCTGTGCGCCGGAGCACCAGCCCCGTGCGCATGCGCACTACAGTGCGCAACGGACGAGGTTCCTGATAGTGCCCCCCCCTGAGGGGCGGACTCCGGACGCCCAGGCTATCCATCAACTCAGGGTGTTCTTGGTGAAAGATCCTGATCATCCTTGGGGCATGGAAATTTTTGGATGGTTCCCAGGAGTTGTCTTCTGGAGGGTACCCCTTCCATTTTACCAAGTATTGGAGCTGGCGGCCCACCTTCCTGCAACCCAGTAGAGATTCCACTTCATACTCTTCGTTACCATCAACTGTGACAGGAGGTGGGGGAAGTTCTTCTCTATCCGGAAAAGGACTGGGGACCAGAGGTCTTAGCAGCGAGGCATGAAATATCGGGTGTATTCTGTACGTCTTGGGTAGTGAGAGCTCAAAAGCCACAGGGTTTATCATCTTCTTGATCTCAAATGGCCCGATGAATTTAGGGCTCAGTTTTCGTGAGGGGCACGAGAGTTTGAGATGGGTGGTTGACAACCATACCTTCTCCCCTGTTTTGAAGGAAGGATTAGCCCTTCTACCTTTGTCGTGAAATCTCTTGTATTCCTCTTGTGCCTGCTGCATTGTTTTCCGGAGTTCCTGAAAGTTGGACTGGATGGATTCTAGCCTTTCTTGTACCGCTGGAGCTGGTGATTCGGGGAAGGCGTTTGGGAGGAAAGATGGATGAAAGCCAAAATTTGCCCAGAAGGGAGTTTGATTAGTGGTCGAATGGGAGGAGTCATTATACGCAAATTCTGCATAAGCCAGCAGGGAGGCCCAATCGTCTTGTGCTGAAGAACAGAAACAGCGTAAGTACTGTTCAAGCGTCTGGTTGGTACGCTCTGTTTGTCCGTTGCTCTGTGGATGGTAGGCTGATGAAAGGCAGACCTTGATTCCTAGAGACTTGCAAAGTTCCTTCCAAAATTTTGAAGTAAATTGAGAGCCTCTGTCCGAGACAATGCTCTTGGGGACCCCATGGAGCCTGACAATCTCCTTAATGAAAATGTTGGCCGTTTCTAAAGCCGTGGGAGTGCCAACCATAGGCAGGAAGTGGCTCATCTTGGACAGCCGGTCCACTACTACCAGGATGGTAGAAAACCCCTCTGAGGGAGGTAAGTCTACGATGAAGTCCATCGAGATGTCGGCCCAAGGGCGCTCCGGGATGGGTAGTGGCTTTAGTAACCCCCAAGGTTTATTTTTGGCCCCCTTGTTCCGTTGGCAAGGTATGCAGGAGGAAATATAGTTCTGGCAGTCTTGTCGCCAGCCTGGCCACCAGAAGGTGCGGGAGATGAGTTCCGCTGTTTTCCGGACTCCGAAGTGCCCCGCTAGCTTGTGGTCATGGAAGGTTCTTAGGACTAAGGGTCTCACTTCTTGAGGGACAAAGACTTTGTCTTGATGCCAAAGCAGGTCTTCACGCCTTTCCAGGGAGGCCACAATAGGATCTCTGCAATGGGTTGAGGCTGCATGGAGAGCAGAAGACAGGTCTGTCGGGGTAAGTAGTAAAAAATTCTGGGGAGCTAGGATGGTGCTGGGTTCTGTTATTTGGGCAGACTCCGGGGAGATGCGGGAGAGAGCATCTGCCTTGCCATTCTTGGACCCTGGTCGGTAGGAGATGTGGAACGTGAATCTCGAAAAGAAGAGTGCCCATCGGGCTTGGCGAGGTTTTAACCTCTTGGCAGTCCGTAAGTATTCGAGGTTCTTATGGTCGGTGAAGATGGTGATTGGATGGACTGCCCCTTCGAGAAGATACCTCCACTCTTCCAAAGCACATTTGATAGCCAGTAATTCTCGATCACCCACGTCATAATTCCTCTCGGGAGGACTTAATTTCCGGGAGGCGAAAGCCACCGGATGGAGAAGGGCCTTTGGCCCATGCCGTTGAGAGAGAATGGCCCCAGTGGCTGAATCTGAGGCGTCTACCTCCAATACGAAAGGGAGCAGCGGGTCCGGATGCCGTAAAATAGGGGCAGTGGTGAAAAGTGTTTTCAATTTGATAAAGGCCTCCTGAGCCTCCGGAGTCCACTGGAAGCGGCTTTGCTGGCGGGTTAGTTGAGTAATCGGGGCAACGATGGCAGAGAATCCCACGATGAACCGCCGATAGAAATTGGCGAAGCCAATGAATCGTTGCACCGCCCTTTTATCTTTTGGAGGTGACCACTCTACTACTGCCTTGACTTTCTGAGGATCCATCGACGTACCTTTGGTGGAGATGATGAATCCTAAGAATTGGACTGTAGATCTTTCAAATTCACATTTCTCCGCCTTGAGATACAGTTGATGGGCCCTGAGGACGGTAAGTACCCATCTGACGTGTTCCCGATGAAGTTCCAAGGTTGCTGAAAAGATGAGGATGTCATCCAGATAAACGACTAAAAAATCATCCAAGTGTTCTCTGAAGATGTCATTCACCAAGTGTTGAAAAGTGGCCGGAGCGTTGCATAGGCCGAAAGGCATCACGAGATATTCATAGTGGCCAAACCTAGACCTGAAAGCTGTCTTCCACTCATCCCCTGCGCGGATCCTGACGAGATTGTAGGCACCTCGCAGGTCGAGTTTGGAAAACACCTTGGCTGTTCGAAACCGCTGGAAGAGCTCTGGGATAAGCGGTAGTGGGTACCGATTTTTGACAGTAATTTTATTTAGCTCCCTATAATCGATGCAGGGTCGAAGTGAGCCATCCTTTTTGCCTACAAAGAAAATGCCAGCCCCGGCTGGGGAAGTGGATGGCCGAATAAAACCTTTCTCGAGGTTCTCATCAATATAAGCTTTAAGAGCCTTTAACTCGGTCTCCGACAGGGGAAATATGCGTCCGAAAGGGATCTCAGACCCAGTGAGTAATTCAATAGGGCAGTCATAGGCCCGGTGTGGAGGTAGATGCTCGGCCTTTTTTTTATCAAACACATCTTTAAAGTCCTGGTAAGCTGGGGGAATGTGTTGCAAGTTTTCAGGTGCCATGACAACAGCCAGATGAGCACTTGGAGGTGGTGCCAGGCAATGTAAATGGCAGTATGGAGAGGAAAAGGAGACCTCTTTCCAGTCCCAATGGATCTGAGGATCATGGGCTTGTAGCCAAGGAAGTCCTAGAATAATAGGGAACATTGGGGATGAGATGAGGTTGAAGCGTAGAAGCTCCTGATGTCCAGAATCCGTGGTGGTAAGGATAGGTGCGGTCTCCAGTGTTACTGGCCCCGAATGTGGCAGGGACCCGTCAGCCAAGTGGACCAATAGTGGTTTTCCTTTATTAACGTATGGGATCTGCCATTCCTTGGCAACGGAGATGTCTAAAAAGCAGCTGCAAGCCCCTGAGTCAATTACGGCCGGTAACCGAATCCTCTTTTCCGCCAGCTGTAGGGAGACAGAGAGAGTCACATAAGCTTGAGCAAGGTTAGGTTTTTGACAGTTCATAGTGTGTTGAGGTGGCAACTTACTGGGCCGGATAGGACAATTCTGTAGGAAATGGCCGGATCCTCCGCAGTAGAGACATAGGTTGGATCTGCGTCTGCGTTGGCGTTCCTCCTGAGACAGACGGGGGCGGACTAGACCTAGTTGCATAGGTTCCCCGTCTGATGCCAAGGTGCCGGTAGGCAAGGGAGTAGTTGAGTACATGGAAGGACCTCTTGGGGGCCCCCACACTGGTCGAGATCCTTGTAGGCGCTCGGAACGGCGCTCACGCATGCGCCGGTCCAGTTTGGTAGTCAACTGGATTAGTTCTTCTAAGGTCGTGGGAGTCTCAACACGAGCTAATTCATCCTTGAGGCTCTCGTTCAATCCTAGCCGGTACTGGTAGCGGAGAGCTGCCTCATTCCATGTTGTGTCGGCCGACCATTTACGGAACTCCGCAGTATAATCCTCTACTGGTCTTCTCCCCTGGGAGAGGGTATGTAGAGTAGCTTCGGCTGTGGCAGTACGTTGGGGGTCATCATACAGTTGGCCCATAGCTTCAAAAAAAGAATCCACGGTGTTTAGCAAGGGGTTCCTTTGCTCCATGAGACCGTGAGCCCAGGTCTGAGGTTCTTCTGAAAGCAGAGAAATGATGAATCCCACCTTTACAATTTCAGAGGAGAAGGTCCGGGGTTGTAAAGCGAGATACAGGGAGCAGGCGTTTTTGAATGACCTGAATCTTCTACGGTCGCCTGAAAAACGCTCAGGGATAGGTACCCTGGGTTCTGGCACAGCCATCATCATAGCAGGTGGGTTTTGCATTTGAGGTGCGGAGGCCCCGCTGGCTGACCCGGAAGCTGGGTTGGCAGGAGGAGAAGCAGTTGCCAGTTGTTGGAGGCGGGTATCAACCTGGGCATAGCCTTCCTGTAATTTCTGCACCGCCTCCATGAGGGCAGACACCTGTTGACATAACATCTCCAAAGGAGATCCCGCTCTGTTGGCCTCTGTCATGGCTGGTTCGTACTATTAGGGATCAAGTACTCACCGAGGCCAAGATGCCGAGAGCGGTTGCCCTTGCGACTCAGCGCCCACTGCCCCTGGAGATGGTACAGAAGGCAGTTGGCACCAAGAGGCACAAGCCACCTGCTGGTGATGGCTAGGCGTGGGCCTAGGTGCTGTAGGTAGGAGATGTGCTGGAAGCTGGGATCCTGGCTGAGGCTCAAACACCGGTAGGCAGGCTGGAGGTAAAACACAGAAGATTAGTCAGGCACAAGCTAGGGGGTCAAACACGGGTAGACAAGTCCAGAGCGAGGTAACCAGGCGGAGAGATAAGGCAGGGTCAAAGGCAGGCAGAGGGTCAGGTACTGGCAGCAAGGAGCAGATATCCGATGGTACAGGCCGAGGGTCAAACACTGGAGATGATGGGAAGTCCGGTAGGCAAGCCAAGGGTCAAGGTTGGAGAGAAGCAGGATGGTCAAGGTGATCCGGGTCGGCAACAGGTGATCAATCAAGGAAGCAAACAGCAGGTACAGGTACAAGGAACAAGGGACAGCTGAGAGACGAACCAGCATTGTTTTGGTGTGAAGGCCTCTCTTTTATAGGCCAGCTGGTTGGTCACATGGGGCGCACGCTCAGTGGAGCCGCGAGTGCGCGTGCGCCGCCGCAGCATTACCCCATCTCTTCCTGTGCGCCGGAGCGCCAGCCCCGTGCGCATGCGCACTACAGTGCGCAACGGACGAGGTTCCTGATATGCAGAAAGTGCGGGCCTTCTGTGCGCACTTTCGGCGTTCTCACCCTGCTGCTGCTCGCCTGTCAGCGCTGCAGCGTAACTTTGGCCGTCCCGCTCACCGTCTCATATGTGACGTGCCCACAAGGTGGAACTCCACCTTGCACATGCTTGCCAGACTGTGCGAGCAGCAGCAGGCGATAGTGGAGTTTCAGCTGCAGCACGCACACGTGAGTCGCTCTGCGGAACAGCACCACTTCACCGCCAATAACTGGGCCTCCATGCGAGACCTGTGTGCCTTGTTGCGCTGTTTCGAGTACTCCACCAACATGGCCAGTGCCAATGACGCCGTTCTCAGCATTACTATCCCAGTTCTATGCCTCCTTGAAAAAACTCTTCAGGCGATGATGGAAGAGGATGTGGCACAGGATGAGGAGGAGGAGGAGGAGGAAGAGGGTTCATTTCCAAGGCTTTCAGGGCAGTCATTTACAAGTGGCTACGAGGGTGGGTTCCTGCACCAACAAGCGCCAGGTACACAATTGTCTGGCAGCAAGGGCACAGTTCTGGAGGATGACGAGGTGGAGGATGAGGAGGAGATGGAGGAGGAGGAGGAACCATGTTCACAGCAGGGTGGCACCCAGACCAGCTCATGTTCATCACTGGTGCGTGGCTGGGGGGATACAGAGGACACAGACGATACACCTCCCACAGAGGACAGTTTTTCCTTGCCTCTGGGCAGCCTGGCACACATGAGCGATTACATGCTGCAGTGTCTCCGCAACGACCGCCGAGTTGCCCACATTTTAACTGGTGCTGATTATTGGGTGGCCACCCTGCTGGATCCCCGTTACAAGGACAACGTGCTGTCCTTAATTACCTCACTGGAGCGTGATCGTAAGATGCGCGAGTACAAGCGCACGCTGGTAGACGCGCTGCTTGTGGCATTCCCACTTGGAAGCGGGGGTACGGTGGAAGCACACGGCCAAGGCAGAGGAGGAGAAAGAGGTCGCCAACGCAGCCGGGGCACCGCCAGCACCTCGGAAGGCAGGGTTAGCATAGACGGAATGTGGAAAAGCTTTGTCAGCATGCCACAACAACCAGCACCACCAGCTGAGATGGAACGTCTTAGCAGGAGGCAGCATTTCACCAACATGGTGGAGCAGTATGTGTGCACACGCCTACACGTACTGCAAGATGGGTCTGCCCCCTTCAACTTCTGGGTCTCCAAATTGGGCACATGGCCTGAGCTTGCCCTTTACGCCTTGGAGGTGCTGGCCTGCCCTGCCGCCAGTGTATTATCTGAACGTGTATTTAGCACGGCAGGGGGCGTTATCACAGACAAGCGCAGCCGCCTGTCCAGAGCCAATGTGGACAAGCTCACGTTCATTAAAATGAACCAGGCATGGATCCCACAGGACTTGGCCGTACCTTGTGCAGAATAGACACATATACCGTTGTTCTGACGAAAACTGTCTTGCTATCGGATAGTGTCCTTACTGCGCAGGTGCAGTGCTTGCGCAAGACGGAGGACAAGGATATTCACAAAATCTCCAAAGATGAACGTCGCCTGCGCAGTGAGTGCAGGTTCAAGCCCGACCATCCAAGTGGACATACGGTAGCACATAGTAACAGGGCCCCTCACGGGCTCACTTGGCTAGGCTTCAACCTCGGATGATTTGGCTTGAACCTGGAGTCACCGCGCATCGTCTTCAGAGAGTTTCAAAATCCCCTTGTCCTACGTACTGAGCAAGCGCAGTACAGGGCGGACACTATGCAACCGGGGACAGAATTCGACACATCATTCATCACTAGCCTTACCCAGCCATTGTTGTATTTTTGAACCAGTGTTGGCTACCTCGTCCTCCTCCACCGCCGCTTCCACCTACACCGCCACATCCACCGCCACCTCAACCTCCTACTCCATTTGAATTTCGTCCTCCTAGGTCAAGATTATAATTTTTTCATTTTTTTTAATTTCAAAGTATTTTATTTTCCCACTATCTTATCCATTAAATTGAATATTTTTTTCCAGAAAGTGCGTATTCTGGGGTATTCCCACCATATGTGCGGCATCGTGCCGTTTAGTTTATGAGGTTCTTAATGACTTCCTGTACCTCTTCTGCTGAGAAGGGGGCCTCCAGCATTTTTTTTTTTTTTTTTTTTTTATGTTATTTTAAGTTATTTTTCTATCCACATTTGTTTGCAGATCACTTGCCATGCTCTTAACAGCATTTTGTTGCCATTTGCAGCCCTCTAGCCCTTTCCATGACCTTTTTACAGCCATTTTAGTGTTCAAAAGTTCGGGTCCCATTGACTTCAATGGGGTTCGGAGTTCGGGGTCAAGTTCGGGTCAAGTTCGGTCCCGAACCCGGACTTTTTTCCAAAGTTCGGCCGAACCCAAACATCCAGGTGTCCGCTCAACTCTACTTGTATGTTGTGGTTAGTATTATGAATTTTATACGGTGGGGTAGGGGAAGCCAGTGAAGGGATTGGCAGAGGGCCAGCAGTCACAGATCGGTTAGTGAGGTGTATTAGTCTAGCAGCAGCATTCATAATAGACTGAAGGGGGGATAGCCTGCATACGGGTAGGCCATTAAGGAGATAGTTGCAGTAGTCAAGGTGGGAAATAAATGCAAAATCATAAATCTGTCACCCAAAAAATAAATAGAAAGAGGTAAATATATACATTCATAGGAGTAATCACAAACATATCTTATACGTGATGAAATGCATCCAATCTTGTATCCGAAAGTGCAATAAATCCATACATAAAAAAATAACAATTTCCAACAGTTCATCCAAGTATGTGTGTTTTGAGTCCTCTACCACTTAGCTTCTGTATATTAAATGTGAGTCTCCTGAATGTGAAAGCACACCTCCACCAACATGCACTTACCGCACATTCAGCTGCCTAGGACCGCAGCACACAGCGCTCAAAACAGTGTTATGGCCTCATTTTTTCTTTTACAGCTCTAATTGTGCACATAAGAACCTTTGCAATCTTCTCCACTAGAGGGCACCAGATGACCAAAGTTGCTTGTCTAGGGAGGAAATTGCTTACCACAGGGAGCCACAGGAGTGAATTATAGTGTAGTATTTTATTATATTAAGACTCCCATGTATAAAATAGCATGATCATGAGTTGTAAATGGCAAGGAAATTTAAATAAAATATTATTATTATTATACAGGTTTTATATAGCGTCAACAGTTTGCGCAGCGCTTAACAAAATGCGGCACAAACTCACAATGATGGCCGCCGTTCTGGACCAGAAGCTACAGCTTGACATCAGTACTTTTTATTTATTTATTTATATATAGATTTTTTTTGACACTTGGATTCATTTAATCACATATAAGATATTTTTGTGATTACTCATATAAATATATATATTTACAATTTTCTATTGATTTTTTGGTTTGCTTATTTATGAGTTTGCATTTATTTGTTCATGCCACATTTTGGCGCTACACTTATTATTTATGCATGTATGCATGTTGATCATATCTTTCCTCATAGCTGAGCTCCTCCGTGCCTCTTATTAGTTTGGTTGCACTTCTCTGCACTTTCTCCAGTTCCCCGATATCCTTTTTGTGAACTGGTGCCCAAAACTGAACTGCAAATTCCAGATGAGGTCTTACTAATGATTTGTACGGGGATAAAATGATATCCCTCTGCAGTCTATAGTGGGTACAAGGCTCGCTTTGGAAACTGCTGCTTGGTATTACATGCTATTATAAAGTCTTTAATCTACCAGAACACTCAGATCTATATCCATTATTTTTATTTTTATTTTTTTATTGCATCAGTCATTTTATTGGCACGTTATTATGGATTTTTAGAAGTATTCACTTTATTTATCCATTCACATTAAAATATGGTTTACTGTACAGTGGAACCTCGGATTACAAGCATAATCCCTTCCAGGAGTATGCTCGTAATCCAAAGTACTCGCATATTAAAGCGAGTTTTCCCATTGAAGTAAATGGAAACGAAAATATTTTTTTCTGCATTGACTTCAATGGGATGCAATACCACATGGGGCCAGATGACTGTGAGTGCTTACAGTGTTCTGGCACCACCAAAACCAAAGGCCCAATTCTTCTAACCCTGGTTAACAGGGGCATGTAATTACAATTTTTGATATTATATTTCAACGCACAGCCGCGAGCAGTTTTAAATAAAATTTTTTCCTTTAGAAAGGTCATTTTGCTATGGTAATGTTATAAACATGGGAAAGATGCGCTACTTTACAGGCAGACTAAGGAGACCCCCCAGGCACGATATTTAAAAAAAATAAAATGTTTTATTGATTCACTTTAAGCATTATTAAAATCACTGCTCCCGAAAAAAATGTTTGTTTTTAAAACTTTTTTTGCATTGATACATGTCCCTTGGGCCAGGACCCGGGTCCCCAAACACTTTTTATGGCAATAACTTGCATATAAGCCTTTACAATTAGCCCTTTAGATTTTTCACGTTCGCATGCCATAGACTTTAACGGTGTTCGCATGTTCGCACAAATATTTTGCCTGTTCGCATGTTCTGCTGCGAGTCGAACCGTGGGTTGTTCGGCTCATCCCTATAAGCGAGTAATGGACAAAAGATCAGCTGCAGAGAGCCCACAGGAAATGCTTGTAATTAGTCCTGTGCTTGACATATTTGGTTCCGGCTTCCACAGATCAGGCCAGATTTAATAGCTAAGATAGATGTAACCCAGGGGTAGGCAACCTTTTGAGCACAGTGTGCCGAAAAATGTTTTCAAAGAAATTGAGCAAGACGATTTTTTAACCAAAAAATGGCAACTTCACATTCTTAATCACAAAAATGATTTTTTATAAAGTAAATGCTGTAAACTACTTTAGTAGTGAGAAATTACCATCCTGCACTCTCACGACTCAGATCAGCCCAAATTCATGCACCTTCACACCTCAGATCACTGTACCCCTGCATATCTATTTCACCACTGTACTCCACTGCTCATCTGTCCCACCACTGTAACCCCCTACACATCTGCCCCACCACTGTACTACCCGGCACATCTGCCCCACCACTGTACTACCCTGCACATCTGCCCCACCACTGTAACCCCCTGCACATCTGCCCCACCACTGTACTACCTTGCACATCTGCCCCACCACTGTACTACCCTGCACATCTGCCCCACCACTGTAACCCCCTGCACATCTGCCCCACCACTGTAATCCCCTGCACATCTGCCCCACCACTGTAACCCCCTGCACATCTGCCCCACCACTGTAACCCTCTGTACATCTGCCCCACCACTGTACTACCCTGCACATCTGTACCACCACTGTAACCCCCTGCTCATCTGCCCCACCAATGTTCCCCCTTTCTCATCTGCCCCACCACTGTAACCCCCTGCTCATGTGTTCCACCGATGTACCTCCTTTCTCATCTGCTCCCCTCTGCACATCTGCCCCACCTCTGTACCCCCTTGGTCCTCTGCCCCACCGTTGTAACCCCCTGCTCATCTGTCCTACCGACGGAAAAAATTACTATGGAAAAAAAGGCACGTCTGTATGCTGTTCCAGCGCACCAAAACGATGCATGCTCTGAAGCAAATACGAGACGGAAGCTATTGGCTATTGAACTTCCTTTTTCTAGTCCTGTCGTACGTGTTGTACGTCACCATGTTCTGGATGGTCGGACTTTGGTGTGACCGTGTGTATGCAAGACAGCTTGAGCGGAATTCCTTTGGAACTCCGTCGGAAAAACCTTCAGAGTTTATTCCGACGGCAAAACCGGTCGTGTGTACAGGGCATTAGGCTTCATGTACACTGCTGCTGCTAAACAGACATTTAGGAGCAGTTTTTGCATTTTTTTCAACTGCTTCTGAACTCTCCTCTATGTTATCTTATCAGTACATGTACATGGGGTCGTTTACAGTCCTTTCTAGGTAGTTGAGTTTAGAGGCTTTTTTTAGAGGCAATTCAAGCGCCAAACACTTCTAAACACAGCTAACTCGTGTTTAGCCGCGTTTCGTTTACAGGCGTTTTTCATTTTTGGCTATTTTGAAAAGAAAAAAAAATATTATTATTATAATTTTTTTTAAACGTGGCAAAACTCTGCTAAATGCGGCATGTAAACGTGGCAAAACGGACGTTTAAATGTCGGTTAATATCTGTCAAGGTATATCGTTCAGGAGAGGTTGTAAAAACATCCCGTGTACATGAATCCTAAGGAGTACTAGGCCTATTATTAACCATCACATAACATAGCGATATAACCAGGGCTCAAGTTCTGCGGGAACGCATGGGAACGGAGTTCCTGTACTTTTTTCACAACAGGAACTCAGTTCCCATTAGCAGCCGTGTCCTGCAAGACTTTGAAGCATGCAAGCTGTGTGGCAGGTGCTACACCAGCAGCCGCCGACACAGCTCGCAATAGTAAGTGCCGCACACCTGACCATTCAGGCATTGCCAGTAGGGGGCCCCATGACAGCTTCCGCTTCAATCTACCTGTCAATCACAGCTAGCTGACAGGTAGATCAGATTCCTGCTGCTAAGAGATTGTATTTAGTCAGACCTCTCGTGATGCGCTCCTCCTCGCCGGCCCCTCCTGATTTTCTGTTTCCTCATCTCCCCCCCAGTCTCCTGCATACTTGCTCTGTGTGTCCCGCTGAATCCCCCCCTCCTCTATCTTCAGTGCCATATGATGAGAGAACCCAGAGGAGGAGCACAGCTATTCTGCTCACAGGACATGCAGGGAGAGAGGTGAGCCGAGGGAGGAACATCAGTTTGGGGTGATAAGCTGAGCACAATACCTGGCAAAGTTTAATGCCAGGAGGGAAGTTTATGTGGAAATATGTGAAGGGTTGGAATAGCAGCAGTGGCGCCTCGCCCCCCCCCCCCCCCCCCCCCCTCCAGTAGTCTCCAAAAAAAAAAGATTTTTCTTTTCAAAACTGCCCCTTTAAGACATAAAAAAAAAAGTAATTTAACATAGTGCACTGTGGCGCCGGACACTGTGCACTATGGGAAGCGCCACGTATATGCAATCACAAGCTTCATTTGCAGGCTTTTAACCCGCCTTTTGGCGCAATGCAGAGCGCCGAGTAGCTTTTGTCCGTAA
This sequence comes from Lithobates sylvaticus, assembly GCA_028564925.1. Taxonomy (NCBI): domain Eukaryota; kingdom Metazoa; phylum Chordata; class Amphibia; order Anura; family Ranidae; genus Lithobates; species Lithobates sylvaticus. The sequence continues at coordinate 64,439,531 of CM053032.1, forward strand.
AATCATTGTTGTTTAAACCCTGAGGTCACGTCTGGGTTTCCTGAAGCAGACGAAAGCCGGAAGTGACGTCAGCAGCTCCGTTCCTCAGCCCGAGCGGAGCTGCAGTAAGGTGAGGGCGTCCATAAATGTTCTCTGCGGAGTGTGTTGAGCTAATAACTATTTTTAGGCAATTGAAAATTACGAAAATGCACCCTTTTACTCACTAGTTGACTTGAGCAATATGATTCATGTTTTATTTTTTATTTAGAATATATCCAACAGCCAGGTTTTTTTATATGAATAATGTGCTCAATGCTTGCAGCTGTTGTGAGCAGGAGATGTAACATGCGGTATTCTTATCAGTGCAATCTGCAATGGTCTGCTTGTTACTTAGACTAAAAAATGTGCTTGCTATTGGTCTGGCTTGTTGGGTGCTCTGCTCTGTGCTTATAACATAGATATGATAGGGGAGTGTGGAACATTTTTACCGCATGATGGCTGTATAATATTCTATATACATCTCCTTGATTTCACAAACCAAATATGAGATCTGAGGACTTTTTGACCCCAGATCTCATATTTAAGAGGACCTGTCATGCTTTTTTCTATTACAAGGGATGTTTACATTCCTTGTAATAGTAATAAAAGTGACCCAAAAAAAAAAAAAAAAATGTAAAAAATAAATAAGAAAATGTTTTATTTTTTTTTTAAAGCTCCCCAAATTTTTTAAACGTTGCCTATGGATATTTTTGAGGGTAAAAGTTTGATGCCATTCCACGAGCGGGCGCAATTTTGAAGCGTGACATGTTGGGTATCAATTTACTCGGCGTAACATTATCTTTCACAATATAAAAAAAATTGGTGTAACTTTACTGTTGTATTAAAAAAAGTGAAAAAGTGTAAGACCGCTGCGCAAATACGGTGTGAAGATAAGTATTGCAATGACCGCCATATTATGAAGTGGGAGGGGTCAAAATTGATGGGCGGGTTCTGGTGCCCCCCCATCCAAAAACTTCACCAGCCGCCACTGAATAGCAGCGAGTGTGTGTTGGAGCCCTGCAGAGTTTGCAGCCCCCCAAGCTAACACACATCTCCTAAGCAGGAACACATCACTATCTCCCCAAGCATTCTGTCCAGATAATGTGCAGTTAATTTTTGGGACCATTGTCATTTATACAGCAATCAGTGCTATCCAAATGCACTGATTCCTGTGTAAATGAAACTGGCAAGTTGTAGAAAGTGTAGGGGTTAAGTGTGTCCTAGGGGCATGTTACTAACTGTGGGGGGTGTGGCTGTGTGTTAGTGATCGCTGATCTCTGCTCCTATCATAGGGAGCAGAGATCAGTGTCACTTGTTGCTAAGCAGAACGGGAAGACGCTGTTTACTTCCGCATCTCCCCGTTCAGCCTCCCCGTGAGACGATCGTGGATATCCCCGTGACCGGACGCACGGGGGTCCCGACTGGCACGCGTGCGTGCCGCCGGCAGCGCGCCCGCGATGGCATGGTGGCATTTTCAAAGGGAAGTACCTGTACGCCCTTATGCCTATCCGTGCGATTCTGCTGACGTACATCTGTGTGCGCCGGTCGGGAAGTGGTTAATGACCAGGCAATTTTTTTTTTTTTTTACTCAATAAATTTTTATTGACAATTTTTAATCAATGCAGGACAAATATGCAATGTGATAAAACATCGTAGATTTGCAACTCAGTTTAGTAACAGTGATGGGGAGAAAAGAGGAAAAAAGAAGATTGTGCGGTACATAACAAACATAACAAACATAGTATGCAATATGCTAAGCCATAATCTAACCCTGTGAGTATTGAAGGAACCTTTGCGTGGGTAACAGATGAACGCAAGTAGTTGGAGTATCTGGGGATCTATTCCCCTCGGGCACCCCTGGTAGGGTTCTGTTCTGTGCCCGAGTGGAAGTGACCCCTCCTAGAGGCTAGGGCCTCATTCAGTCAAAGTGGTCTGAGAAATTTGAGGTTTTAGTCCAGTCCGTCCATGAGCTCCAGGTTTGGGAGGCAGACTTCCGTTCTCCTCTAAGAGTCAATGTGGTTTCGTAGTCAAAGTGAGTTTGTACTGTGTGCAATACCTCCTTAACGGTGGGTGCTTCTGTGTTTTTCCACTTTCTGGTAATGTTAAGTCTAGCTGCTAGTAGGATGTGGGTCGCAATAGGTTTCATGTGGGTAGGGTACCGGTCGAGATCTAGAGATAAGAGAGCCAGTGAGGGGTTACCAGGGAGGGGTACGTTAGTGACTTCATAAAGGATGCGGAATATTTGTTCCCAGTATGATTTGAGTTTGGGGCAGTTCCAAAAGATATGTAAAAGGTCACCTTTATAACCACATTTCCTCCAGCAATTGGGTTCTGTTTTCTTGTCAAATTTGGATAATCTGTCGGGTGTCAGGTACCAACGATATGTGAGTTTATATGCCAGTTCCCAAAGGGAGGAACAACAGGTGGCTTTGTAAATAGATTTACAGGCTGTCTCCCATTGGTCTGTTGAGTATGTGTGTTTCAAGTCAGCTTCCCATCTGAGTAGTGGGGGTGTTTTGGTGAATGAAAAAATTTAAAAAATTTAAAAAAGATCCATGCCTCTTGGGGAATTGAACATGTCCGGAACTTCAGGGACTCTACACAGTGGCGAGTTCGAAGGTAGAGGAATATGTCAGAATTAGGTAATTTAAATTCGGCTTGGAGTTCTGGAAAGGTTTTAATCTTGCTGCCATTGGTTAGGTCGGTAATCAGGGTGATTCCGTGACTCTTCCAGGACCTGAAGGAAGTAAAGTCCATCAGGTATTGGAGGGAGTCTATTGGGATCTGTAGTGTGGCGGGTATCGAGTGCTCAAACAAGGATTGCGTAATTTTGGACCAGGCCTTATATGTTGCTACTAATGTGGGAGAGATGTGGGATGGGATCTTCGCCCCTAACGATACGGCATGTAGCCAGGCCGGTAAATTACCCGCCTGCACCGCTGCTGCTTCGATCTTTCCCCAGATCGTAGGGAGAGGGGGAGGAAGGAACCATTCCTTGGTCTGTGATAATATGGAGGACATGTAGTATTCTTGGAAGTCTACATATCCTACACCGCCTGCACGCCTATGTTTAGTTAATTGGTGGTGCTTGCACCGAGATTTTTTTCCCTGCCAAATGTATGTAGACAAGATCGATTGTAATGTTCTAAAAAAATGCAACGGTAGAGGGATGGGTATGGTACGGAAAAAATAGAGTATTTGCGGCAGGTGGAACATTTTGAATGCTGCTAGGCGTCCCAACCACGAAAATTCGACAGTCGCTAGTTTGGTCAATTGGTTTTTGAGTTTGAGCTTCAGTGGAAGGTAATTAGCAGAAAAGAGTTCTTTTGTTGTTCTTGTTAGTTGAATACCTAAATATGTTATGCTATTAGTTGCCCATGCGTAGGGAAAGCTTTGTTTGAGATGGGTGCAGGTTCTGTCGTGTACATTCATATCTAGGATATTCGATTTAGCTTCATTTACCTTATAGTAAGATATGTCGCTGAAACAGGCGAGAGTTCGCTGGATTTCAGGCAGGGACTGTTCCGGTTGGGTGATCATAAGGATCACGTCGTCCGCAAAGAGGCTAATTTTATGTTCCATACCCCCTATTGAGATTCCGGAGATCCGTGTGTTGGATCTGATGGATGCGGCCAGGGGTTCCATGACAAGATTGAAAATGAGCGGTGACAGGGGGCAGCCTTGTCTAGTACCATTGGATATAAGAAATGGGGTGGAGAGTGTGTCTGCGGAGTATACTTGGGCGGAAGGGTTGGAGTATAAGGCCATTATTGCATTATGGATTGGTCCTGTGATGCCAAATTTATGGAGGACTGCAGATAGGTATCCCCAATGGACCCTATCGAATGCCTTTTCGGCGTCTAGGGAGAGGAGGAGAGATGGGGTTTTGGATAAATCTAAGTGGTGGATGACATTGATCATGCGTCTAGTGGCATCTGAAGCTTGGCGACCCTTAGTGAATCCCGATTGGTCCTGGGAAATAAGGGAGGGTAGAATATTTTCAAGTCTATGGGCAATAATTCTTGTGTAGATTTTGATGTCGGTATTGAGGAGTGAAATTGGGCGGAAGTTCTTGGGGGATGAGGGTTCTTTACCAGGTTTCGGCAAGGTAACAATCATGGCTTTAAGCATTTCCTTCGGGAACGAAGCGGATGATGTTGCCGAGTTGAATACTTGGCAGAGGGAAGGGGCTAGCAGATTTTGAAATTGTTTGTAATATTCCCCCGTGAAGCCATCAGGGCCCGGGGATTTGGAGCTGGGTAGTTTGTTAATCACAGCTATGATTTCAGCTATGGTGAAAGGGTCATTAAGGGAGGCGAGTTGTACCTGTGAGAGGGACGGGAGGTTTTGTTGTTTCAGGAAGGTCTGTATTGCGTCATGGGAGGGTTGTGTGGTATTCGGGTCATTTTTGAGATTGTATAAGTCATCGTAGTATGTACTGAACGCGTCAGCTATCTGTTGTGGTTTGAGGAGTTTGTCATTAGAGTGGGGGTGATGGATGAAAGGGATTTTGGTTTTGGATCTAAATCCCTTGACTCTTAGGGACATGGCTTTTACGTCATCAGTTTAGGTCGATATGTAATCTTCTACATATTTATGGTATAAAAAAAAAAAATCGCAATATGCGTATATCGATTGGTTTGTGCAAACGATATAGTGTATACAAAATAGGGGATAGTTTTATGACATTTTTATTATTAATTTATTTTATTAGTATTGGTGATCTGCATTTTTATCGTGACTGCGAGATTATGGCGGACACATCGCAGACTTTTGACACTATTTTGGGACCATTGTCATTTATGCAACGATCAGTGCTATAAAAATGCACTGATTACTGTGTAAATAACACTGGCAGGGAAGGGGTTAAACACTAGGGGGCGATCAAGGGGTTAAGTGTGTTCTAGGGAGTGATTCTAACTGTGGGGGGGGTGGGCTTCCACTCACATGACAGCGATCACTGCTCCCAATGACAGGGAGCAGTGATCTCTGTCATGTCACAAGGCAGAACGGGGAAATGCCTTGTTTACATAGGCACTTCCCCGTTCTGTGGCTCCGAGACACGATCACAGGGAGACCGGCGGACATCGGGTCCACGGGTCCCGCGGGCATGGTCACGTTGTACACGGCGGGCCCCTTTGTCCCGCCAATTAACCACCTCAGTACAGGGCATTTTCACCCCCTTCCTGCCCAAGCCATTTTTCAGCTTTCAGCGCTGTCACATTTTGAATGACAATTGCGCGGTCATACAACACTGTTAAATGAAATTGTTATCATTTTATCCCCACAAATAGAGCTTTCTTTTGGTGGTATTCGATCACCTCTGCAGTTTTTATTTTTAAAAAAAAATTAAAATTTTTATAAACAAAAGAAAAGTGACAAGTTTAAAAAAATAACATATATTTTTTACTTTTTGCTATACTAAATATCCCCAAAAAATATATATAAAAAAAAATTTTTTTCCTCAGTTTGGGCCGATATGTATTCTTCTACATATTTTTGGTAAAAAAAAAATCGCAATAAGCGTATATTGATTGGTTTGCACAAAAGTTATAGCATCTACAAAATAGAGGATAGATTTATAGCATTTTTATTTTTTTTTTGTTTTTAACTAGTAATGGCGGCGATCTGCGATTTTTATCGTGACTGCGATATTGCGGCGGACATATCGGACACTTTTGACACATTTTTGGGACCATTCACATTTATACAGCGATCCGTGCTATAAAAATGCATTGATTACTGTATAAATGTGACTGGCAGGGAAGGGGTTAACACTAGGGGGCGCTGAAGGGGTTAATATGTTCCATGGGAGTGATTCTAACTGTAGGGGGAGGGGATTCACAAGGGGAGGAGACCGATCGGTGTTTCTCTGTACTGAGAACACACCATCGGCTCCTCTCCTCTGACAGGACCATGGATCTGTGTGTTTACATACACAGATCCACGGTCCCGCTGTGTTACCGGGCAATCGCGGGTGCCAGGCGGACATCGCGGCCGCTGGGCACGCGCATCGGGTGCCCAGTGACATGGCGGCGTGTGCTCCCTGGAGGGCCGGGATAGGGGAGGACATCATCTGATGCCCTCCCGCCCTGAAAGCTGCGCCACCTGGCTGTCAATAGACAGCCGGCGGTCAGCTACTGGTTAAAGGGGACATACAGGTACGCCCATTTGCCCACCCCTGCCATTGTGCGGATGTATATGGACGTGCAGCAGTCGGCAAGTGGTTAAAATTTCTCAGAATACTAAATGGAAAATGGAGAAGGATTGCTGCTTGTTCAAAATCTAAGAAGACGGGATGTCAATTTTCGGATTTTGCAATTTCTACAGTTGAAAAAAAATATATTATGCCAAAAAACATATTGCTGTCATTCTAAGAAAACATCCTTTTTGCAAAACATATCCAGTTTCTCGTATTTGCTATGTTTCCGCATTTTTTTTTCAGTAGCAGGAAAAGTTTGATGCATCCTCTGAGGATTCTTTAATTTAACAATGTGTTTGCAGGTTAAAAAGCCACATACCACAACAATTTTTAATTGTAAAATCACATATTTTGAGAACATTCCTTGGCATGATAAAACATTCTTTAATGATGTTTGTATAAAGGTCTGATTTTTTTTTTACGAGTCGTCTGAATAATATTTGCAAAGATACGGACTATAAATGTAAAGTATAAAAGTTTTTGCCCATAAATTAAAGAGATACTCTGGTATGAGAAATATACAACCAGCACGTGACAGATCACAATGACTTCTCACAAATCTTTCTTCTTTTAGAGGTCCAGGTTGGAAAATGTCAGCATTCGCCACCACCAACATTGTTTTTAAATCTAGTAATAGATAGTATCTAGCAGGGGCGTTGCTAGGTCTACAAAAGATATGGGGCTAGAGCCCATAGCAGCGTAGTAAAGAAAGTCATTGGGCGGGCATACACATGTATATACAGTAATATACATGTGTGTGTGCGTATATACCCCCAGAGAGCCCCCCACTTACATCAGGATCCCCAGAGAGCCCCCCCCCCTTACATCAGGATCCCCAGAGAGCCCCCCTTACATCAGGGTCCCCAGAGAGCCCCCCCTTACATCAGGGTCCCCACAGAGCCCCCCCACTTAAGGGTTCCCAGAGAGCCCCCCTTAAATTAGGGTCCCCAGGGAGTCTCCCCCTTAAAATCAGGGTCCCCAGAGAGCCTTCCCCCTTGCATCAGGGTCCCCAGAGAGCCTCCCCCTTGCATCAGGGTCCCCACAGAGCCCCCCCCACTTAAGGGTTCTCAGAGAGCCCCCCTTACATTAGGTCCCCAGAGAGCCTCCCCCTTAAAATCAGGGTCCCCAGAGAGCCTCCCCCTAAAATCAGGGTCCCAGAGAGCCTTCCCCTTAAAATCAGGGTCCCCAGAGAGCATCCCCCTGCATCAGGGTCCCCAGAGAGCCCCCACTTACATCAGGGTCCCCAGAGCCCCCCACTTACATCAGGGTCCCCAGAGAGCCTCCCCTCCCCTTGGGGACCCCTGCAGAGACTCTGGGCTATGGGCCCCAGATTTGGGGCTATAGCACCAAAAGCCACCCCCTAGCGACGCCATTGGTATCTAGTATTACAGCTCATCTGTTTAAATACAGTGGAGCTCCATACAATGTCCACCAAGCAGTATAGTCAATTTTTTTAGATTACATTTTTAAAGTAAATTTTTTCATTATTAACTGCTTCCCGACCGCTGCACGCCGATGTACGATGGAAGAATGGCACGGGTGCGCAAAAGGGCGTACTAGTACGTCCCTTCAGAATCCTGGGCTAGCGGACACGCCACCGGCGGGTCCCGTGGACTTGATGTTCGCTGGTGGCCTACGATCGCAACGAGCAGAGGCAGAACGGTGAAATGTAAACAAGGCATTTCCCTGTTCTGCCTAGTGACTGTAAGGGCTGGGCTCAGCTGTTGGCTAATTGCCAGCTCCCATCTCTCTCCACAGTTACTCAGCTGTTGATGATATCCTGCACGTCAGTACTGCCTACTTAAGCCGTCCAGTCCAGAGGAGCTCTGCCTTCGCCTTGGTCACAACACAAGAAACCATCGCCTGCGTTCCTGTTTAAAAACTGGCTTTGCTGACATCTCTTCTGGCTCCAGATCCTGCTTGCTGTTCCACTACTTTGATCCCTGACTTCTGGCTTGGCTGACTATCCGTTCCGGTTACTGAACTTTGGCTATGTCTTGACTATGTTTGTTCTTTTTACTTTTTTTATTAAACAATTGTGATTTAACTGTACTTCTGTCTCGGTCTGATTTCATGGTTTCTGACAGTGACACGCCAGGGATCTACTGCTCCCTGTCATTGGGAGCAGTGATCTCTGTCATGTCCTAGGTAGCCCGCCCCCCCTACCGTTAGAACACACTGAGGGAACACATTTAACCCCTTCCTAGCCCCCCCAGTGTTTAACCCCTTCCCTGCCAGTGACATTTACACAGTAATCAGTGGCTATGTTTAGCTCTGATCGCTGTATAAATATCAATGGTCCAATGTTGCAGTGCCGATAAAAATCGCAGATCACCGCCATTACTAATAAAAAAGAAATGTATAATAAAAATGCCATAAATCTATCCCCTATTTTGTAGACACTATAACTTTTGTGCAAACCAAATATCAATTCATCAATATACACTTATTGCGATTTTTTTTTTTTACCAAGAATATGTAGAAGAATACATATCAGCCAGACAGACTCCAGGACACAGATAGAAGGACAGACAGACTCCAGGAGGACAGACAGACTCCAGAATAAAGACAAAAGGACAGATCCTCATTCTGTCAGGGGAGTAGAGATAGATCTAGGGTTGCCACCTTTTCTTCAAGTCAAACCTGAACAGTTTAGCGGCGCACAGCAATTTTTTTTATAGATATATTTTGCTATTAAATAACATTTCTAATCATATGAAGTTAATAACAAGAATCCCCCTTTACATCAGAGTCCACAGAGTTCCCTTACACTGTAAGGGGGGACTCTGCAGACTCTGATGCAATGGAGAACTCTGGAGCCTCTAACATAATGGATGTTCTGGAAACCCTGATTTAAGTGGGGACACTGAGAGCTCTGATGTACGAAGAAGACTCTGATGTAAGGGGAAACACTGTGGCCTCTGGTGTAAAGGGGAACTCTGATGTAAGGGGTGCTCTGAGAACCCAGATTTGCCTTAGTGTACTTACTCAGAGGTAGGAGAGAGAAGGGGGAGACTTCAGTCACAGACAGGGATGGATGGTGAGCTCACTCACCCCTTGGCAGTCAGCACCTCTCATCCAGATCTATCTGAGGCTGCTCGACTTCAAATTTCTGGCCCCAACTTTCATTTTCTGAGGCACAGCGCCGGGGATTGGAGTGCGGGCAGACAAAGAGGTGTAGGGGTGGGGGGGAAGAGGTGCAGATTGAGCCCTCTCTCCTCTGTGTGTGTTTTTTTGGGGGGGGGGGGGGGGGTTGGTTGTTAGTGCTGGCTTTGGGCAGTGTGAAAGAGTGTAACAGACACTCTCAGCTTAGGCAACTGCAGCCAGTAACCCTGCTGGGAAACCATAGTCCAGTCTAAATAATGTGTGCGGGTCTCAGACAGTCTGAAACCCGGACACATGATTCCAAACCCGAACTGTCCGGGTGAATCCTGGACAGGTGGCAACCCTAGAGAGATCGTCTGTTCCTAGTGATCAGGAACTGCGATCTTTCTGTACTCCCTGTCAGTCCACTCCCCCCACAGTTAGAAAGCCCCTCCCTAGGGAACATTTAACCCCTTGATCGCCCCCTAGTGCTAACCCTTTCCCTGCCAGTGACATTTATACAGTGATCAGTGGTTATTTTTAGCTCTGATCGCTGTATAAATGTCAATGGTCCCAAAAAAGTGTCAAAAGTATCAGATCTGCCCGCCGCAATGTCGCAGTCCTGCTAAAAATCGCTGATCACCGGCATTACTAGTAAAAAAATAATAATAATAAAAATGCCATAAATGATCCCCTATTTTGTAGACACTATAACTTTTGCACAAATCAATCAATATACGCCTATTGCGATTTTTTTTTAACAAAAATATGTATACATATTGGCCTAAACTGATTTCATTTTTTTTTTGGAATTTATTATAGCAAAAAGTTAAAAATATTGGGCTTTTTTCAAAAATGTCACACTTTTTTTGTTTATAGCAAAAAAAAAATTAAAACCGCAGAGGTGATCAAATGCCACCAAAAAAAAACTCTATTTGTGGAAAAAAAAGGACATCAATTTTGTTTGGGTACAATGTCGCACGACCGCGCAACTGTCAGTTAAAGCAACGCAGTGCCATATCGCAAAAATTACCTGGTTTAGGAAGTGGGTAAATCCTTCCGGGGGCTGAAGTGGTTAATCTCACTTTAAACTTTAATTGCACTACACATGATGCATATCGTTGCGCAAGCTGGAGTGAGATAGAAAAATTCTAGGGCCATTATTCATGGGTACCTCTTAACTGATGACCTGTGAGAGATTTGGAAAATTTGGTACCGTTTCACAGGCCATATGCAAGTATGTTGGGTATCTCTTTACTCATCTTCTATGTTTTATACCCAAAAAATGCCTTAAAATCAACATTGGTGTATTATTATTTTTTTTACTGAAAATAAACTGCTGCACTAATATTGTGTAAAAGACGGGGACCCTTAGTGGTGGATTTTAAAGGCACGTACAACGATAAAGTAAATGAAAGACAGTTTATTTATTCATACTCATAGGATAGATAAAAATCATAAAAAACATACATGTATTCATTAGCAACATAATAATTAACAGAACGCCATACAATTGGCTAGTGAACTAACACCCATATATGGTACAGTTAGCTACAGGGCTAATCACTCTACGCGTTTCGGAGCGCTGGGAGTCTCCTTCCTCAGAGGTGGGTATATAGCATAGAGCAGGGGTGCCCAACCTTTTGAAGAGCGAGGGCCACTTAAGCAAATTGGTAACTGGTCGAGGGCCACAATGAGCGGAGCGGGAGGATGACAGGTCCGTGTCCACAGACACAGCCCACTTTACTCTATGGGCCCTCTGATCCAATCCGATTAGCCCAGACGGAAAGGGGCAGATCCCTTTCTATTTTTTTTTTTTAGGTAGGCGGGTGTAAACACACAAGTCCGTTTACATCTGCTGCTCCATAGAGGTGAATATCGTACCAATCATGTGAAAGAAGCCTAAGGCTGCTTTCACACTGATGCGCTGCGATTTGCCCAAACGGCGGGTGCAGCGCAGTGAACCTGTGGATTTTCTGCGGGTTAGCTGCACTTTGCCATAAACTTCTATTATATCCTGCAGGTGTGGCTCACTTTCTGAAGGCACAGAAAATAACAGAAGTCTATGGCTTAATGCAGGTAACCCGCAGCTGCACTGCACCTGCAGATCAGTTTGAAAGCAGCCCAGTAACCACTGCAAAACAGATATATCCATAGATACTGTGAATTTAGTAGTAAACTTACCTTTAATAACCGTCTTCCATTCTGGTATCGCTGGCTGTTGCTGTCCCAGGCGAGGTGCATTTGGTATAACTCCACCTGCGACTGGAGCGGGCTTTATACAGGAAGCATTGGCTTATGTGGCTCTGCTCCGCAGCCACTTGCTTCCACTACCACTACTACTTCATTCACAAAACTGCTGCTCTGGGATGACGGGTCGGCAACCCGTGATCTGGGCTTGCCAACCTGCCATCTTAGAGAAGGAGGTCGAGGGCCACATCAGAGGGCTCTGCGGGCCACATGTGGCCCCCAGGCCACTGGTTGGGCACCCCTGGCATCGAGCGTGATTCTAGTCGAGAATACAAATGACAGGGTATTAGCACAGGGAAAATTGATTTACCTGAATTAAATGCTAGTTTTGTTCATGTACTTACATATCAGAATATGGTGCTGTATAAGTATGGCGTAGCATTCATTAAAAACAGCAGAGTAGGTAAGGTAACAAAGATGGCTTCCCAAAGTCCAGGGCTCCCGTGTATACAGGATGTTGGTTATATAGTTAAAGTGTGATGTTTTTTATTACCAATAGGCAAAAGAGTCTTGAAAATCCCCAGAAGGATACTGCTAGGTGGGTCCAGGAGAGACACTGGGGTGAAAAAAGGCACTAAGCCCTAAAGAATGGAAAAAAGTATAATCAATTGAGAAACTGATGCAACAAATGAGGTAGACAAAATATTTAGAAGGTCAAAATTGGTACAATATAAATTGATACCGTATATACTTGAGTATAGGCCGACCCGAATATAAGCCGAGGCACCTAATTTTACCACAAACAACTGGGAAAACGTATTGACTCGAGTATAAGCCTAGGGTGAGAAATGCGCAGCTACTTAAGTGGAAAAGAGGGTCAAAGATGCCCATTTGCAGCCTCACTGTGCCCATGCAGATGGACACAGTGACCGATTTGGGGCCCTGTATCTCAGGGTCACTTAGTGCTAGGAACCCCATCTTTAGATATGTTGTAGTGCTAATTCCACTGAATACAACATTTGGGGTTCCTAGCACCAAGTGTCCCCGAGATACGGGGCCCCAAATCGGGTCAGAAAATCTCAAGCACTTTTCTGCAGCAGAGAATGACATTTTCTGAACCGACTTTGGGGCCCCGTATCTCGGGGTCACTTAGTGCTAGGAACCCCATATTTGGATATGTTATAGTGCTAGTTCAACTGGGTTTGAATGCCAAATTTGGGGTTCCTAGCTCCAAGTGTCCCCGAGATATGGGGCCCCAAATTCGGGTCAGAAAATGTCAAGCACTTTTCTGCAGCAGAGAATGACATTTTATTTGGGGCCCCGTATCTCGGGGTCACTTGTGCTAGGAACCCCATATTTGATATGTTATAGTGCTAGGTCCACTGGGTTGGCACACCAAAAATCTAGGACTCCTAGACCCAAGTGGCCCCGAGATACAGGGCCCCAAAGTCGGGTCGGAATTCTTTTTTTTTGCTGCAGAAAAGTGCTTGACTCGAGTATAAGCCGAGGGGGGCACTTTCAGCACAAAAAAATGGCTGAAAAACTCGGCTTATACTCGAGTATATACGGTAATTGATATAATTAATATTGATTTAAAATACCTTCCACAGTAATGCAGGAAGAGTGGATGAATTGATGAGGGTTTCGATGCAATGATAACTGTGGGGGATATTGATGCAATTTATAGAAAATGGAGGAATATTTTATTTGTGTTTGTGGGCCCGAAACCCTCATCAATTCATCCACTCTTCCTGCATTACTGCGCCAGGTATTTTAAATCAATATTAATTATATCTCAATTATCAATTTATATTGTACCAATTTTGACCTTCTAATATTTTCTAATATTGACCTCTAATATTTTGTCTACCTCATGCTATATACCCACCCCTGAGGAAGGAGACTCCCAGCGCTCCGAAACGCATAGGGTGATTAGCCCTGTAGCTAACTGTACCATATATGGGTGTTAGTTCACTAGCCAATTGTATGGCTTTCTGTCAATTATTATGTTGCTAATGAATACATGTATGTTTTTTATGACATATTTTTATCTATCCTATGAATAAATAAACTGTCTTTCATTTATTTTATCATTGTACGTGCCTTTAAAATCCACCACTAGGGGTCCCCGTCTTTTATTCTTTATTATTGGATGTGGCACAACTAACTTACAGAACTCTGCCATTCTATACATATCTTCACTAATGCCGCGTACACACGAGCGGACTTTCCCGCGGGAATGTCCGCCGGACCGAAGTCCGCCGGACAATCCCCCCGTGTGTGGGCGCCGGCGGACTTTTTGGCGCCAAAAGTCCGGTGGACTAGGTTTTAAGTTTTGTTTTAAAATTGTCCGCTGGACTTGGCAGTCCGGCGGACAATCCCGCCGTTAGTATGCTAGTCCGCCGGACTTTTGTAAATGAACGGACTTGCCGATCATCGGAAAGTTCGTTCATTTAGCACGTGACTTCAGGTAGACGGGGCTAGCAAAGGCAGTGAATGCCGCCGCGCTAGCCCCGTCACCTGGCATGGATTTAAAGGGAATCCCCACGCCGAAAAAACGGCGTGGGGGTCCAACCCAAATCTATCTCAGACCCTTATCCGAGCACGCAGCCCGGCCGGCCAGGAAAGGGGTGGGGACGAGCGAGCGCCCCCCCCCTCCTGAGCCGTACCAGGCCGCGTGCTCTCAACATGGGGGGTGCCCTGGGGAAAGGGGGGACGTGCGGCCCCCCACCCCAAAGCACCTTGTCCCCATGTTGATGAGGACAAGGGCCTCTTCCCGACAACCCTGCCGTTGGTTGTCGGGGTCTGCGGGCGGGGGGCTTATCGGAATCCGGGAGCCCCCTTTGATAAGGGGGCCCCCAGATCCCGGCCCCCCACCCTATGTGAATGAGTATGGGGTATGATGTACCCCTACCCATTCACCTAAGGTGTAAAGTGTAAATAAAAAAAACACACAATTTTTTAAAAATATTTTATTGCACTGCTCCGGGGTTCTTCTTCCGTCTTGGGGGGTCTTCTCGCCGGACTCCTCCGCTATTTTACCTAGCTCTTTTACCGAGCAGAGGAGCCCAGCTACCTTCTATGTCATCGCCGCCGTCGTCTGGGGGTCTCGATCCGCCTTCGGGGGTCTTCCGGGGTCTCTTCTGTTCTTGCCGCTTTTGTCGCTTTCTGCGCCGCCGCAGCCTTCTTCTTCTTCTCTTCTTCTTCTTCTTCCTCCGATGTTGACTCGTCGCTCTCTCTGGCCGGAATGGCAGAGCCGCGCTGTGCTGGGACTTATATAGGGACAGGGGGCAGGGTCACATGCTCATGTCACATGGTGACCCCGCCCCCCTATGATGTCACAGTCCCAGCATCCTCAGGGACTGTGACATCATAGGGGGGCGGGGTCACCATGTGACATGAGCATGTGACCCTGCCCCCTGTCCCTATATAAGTCCCAGCACAGTGCAGTTCTGCCATTCCGGCCAGAGAGAGCGACGAGTCAACATCGGAAGAAGAAGAAGAAGAAGAGAAAGAAGAAGAAGAAGGCGGCGGCGGCGCAGAAAGCGACGACAGCGGCAAGAACAGAAGAGACCCCGGAAGACCCCCGAAGGCGGATCGAGACCCCCAGACAACGGCGGCGACGACGAAGAAGGTAGCTGGGCTCCTCTGCTCGGTAAAAGAGCTAGGTAAAATAGCGGAGGAGTCCGGCGAGAAGACCCCCCAAGACGGAAGAAGACCCCCGGAGCAGTGCAATAAAATATTTTTAAAAATTTTTGTGTTTTTTTTATTTACACTTTACACCTTAGGTGAATGGGTAGGGGTACATCATACCCTATACTCATTCACATAGGGTGGGGGGCCAGGATCTGGGGGCCCCCTTATTAAAGGGGGCTCCCGGATTCCGATAAGCCCCCCGCCCGCAGACCCCGACAACCAACGGCCAGGGTTGTCGGGAAGAGGCCCTTGCCCTCATCAACATGGGGACAAGGTGCTTTGGGGTGGGGGGGGGCGCACGGCCCCCCTTTCCCCAGGGCACCCCCCATGTTGAGGGCACGTGGCCTGGTACAGCTCAGGAGGGGGGGGGCGCTCGCTCGTCCCCACCCCTTTCCTGGCCGGCCGGGCTGCGTGCTGGGATAAGGGTCTGGGAGGGATTTGGGTTGGACCCCCACGCTGTTTTTTCGGCGTGGGGATTCCCTTTAAATCCATACCAGGTGACGGGGCTAGCGCGGCGGCATTCACTGCCTTCGCTAGCCCGTCTACCTGCAGTTACGTTCTAAATGAATGGACTGCTCCGCGTGTGGGCAAGTCCGTTCATTTTTAAAAGTCCCGCAGACTTTTTCCCGCAGATTGTCCGCCGGAAAAGTCTGGGCGTGTGTGGGCAAGTCACACGCTCGGAAAGTCCGGCGAAGCCCCGCTGGAAAGTCCGGCGGTTTGTCCGCCAGACTGGGTCCGGCGGACAAAGTCCGATCGTGTGTACGCCGCATAATATTGTGTGGCATAAAAAAATTGGAATTATTACTATTTTATTCTCCAGGGTCTCTGCTTTGAGAAAATATATACTATTTTGGGGGATTTTCAGTCATTTTCAGACCTAAAATGATTTTTTAAACGTGTGCAAAAACTGCTCTGGCAGCAAAAGGGTGGATTCTTTCTTTTAGAGAGGATTATTTCTGTGTCAGTTTTGTTAATAAGTGACCCCATAGTGTGAATCATGCTGTTGTTTCCTGAATCCTATTACATTGTCAATATCACAGTGGTTTGTTCACACAAAGGATTGTAAAAATAAACAAGGGATAAAACAATGCGAAAATATCATAAAGTAATCAGTGACTCTGTCACCTGTACTACGCACATTGTTTTTTAAGAGTAAAAACCGTTAAAATATTCTGGTGGGGACCAGAGTTTAGGTCTTATATGGCCAGGTCCATCATGTTTCAGCAATAAAAAGGCCCCGTATTTACAAAATAGTGTTATGGCTCCGACATACTGTTGTCGAAAGAAAATGAAATAGTTACATATTAATAGATTTTATATGTGTGACATGCAACAGTAAACATTATAGGGCCATTTCAGGCCTATTTCCTTTTGGCAACAGCATATTGGTCAATGAAACTGCCTGTGAAATAATACACTCACAAAACTGGAAGAGTCTAACTGATAACTGGATGCAGGGGGAGCACAATACCCTCTAGGTCCCTTGCACACAGGGCTGTCTAGTAGACATGTGCATTCATTTTCGTCCGAATTTCGTGTATTTTCGTTATCGTTTTAACAAACGATAACGAACGCGCAGAATCCGAAAACCGCAAGATCCGACATAAACAAATGCTTTATTTTCTTTTTCGTTGTGACAACAGTTCCATATAGATAGGAGATTCGACATGACGCTGACAATAGTGATCTGTGTCCATCGGACCTGTGGTCAATGTGCCTAACCTTAGCTCTATTAGTCCAAGACTATTCGACATAGAGAGAAAAGATTCGACATTATAGAGACAATAGCAAAAAAGGTTGAATGTGCCTAACCTAGCCCTATTAGTGTAGCGCTGACACTTTTCTAGAGTGTGCGCTATAATGCAAATTTTGTTTTTTCCAGAACTGTAACGGAGTTCTGGGGGTTAATTCTATAGGTCTTTTACTTTGGCATCAGTCTGCCTGGGCTGTACTGGAGTTCTGCCTGGTCATAGGTGCAGTGAGGCACCTGTGACAGGCTGAGAACTAAGCCTGGTTGGACATGTTAGGTACCAATCTTTCTCAGAGCCAATCAGTGGGCACGTCTGTCCCCGCTGTGTAGTCTGAGAAGGGGTATTTAAGATGCTGAACTCATGTGTTCAGGGTTCGGCTTGCTCCCCCAGCGACCCGCGCTGTGATGGGACACAGCATGAGTTTGGCAGAAAATTTCAGCCAATGATTTCAGATGAAACATGCTGATTGGCTGTGTCAAATCACACACAGAGTTCTATGTTTACAAACACGCAAAGCTCTGTGTACAGAGAACAGCAATCTGACTTTCTTCTCCCTAAAAAGCAGGGGCAAAAACAGCCAGATTAGTAAGTAAAAGCAGCACATATTACACACCATTACACATGTTAGGCACACCTTTGACCCTTTGATTGCCCCTATATGTTAATCCCTTCCCAGCCAGTGTCATTATCACCTAGGAGTCTAGGATTGACGAGAAGAGAGGAGGGGCCGGCGGGGAGCAGCGTGCCGTTAGCGGTATTATTACAGGAATCGGGTGAGTGAAATGTTGTTTTTACTGGAGGGTCGCCATCGGAGGAAGGGGGCAGTACAGATGTATGGGACCTGGGCCACACTTCAGTGTGCTCTCCCCCCTCCCCACACTGCCCCCCTGTATGCTCTACCCCCACATTGTCCCCCCCACACTGTCCCCCCCACACTGTCCCCCCTGTATGCTCTCCTCCCACACTGCCCCCCCACACTGTCCCCCCTGTATGCTCTCCCCCCACACTGCCCCCCTGTATGCTCTCCCCCCACACTGTCCCCCCTGTATGCTCTTCCCCCATACTGCCCCCCCCTGTATACTCTCCCCCCACACTGTCCCCCCCACACTGTCCCCCCTGTATGCTCTCCCCCCACAGTGTCCCCCTGTGTGCTCTCCCCCCCCCACACTGCCCCCTGTATGCTCTCACCCCCAGTGTTCCCCTGTGTGCTCCCCCACAGTGTTCCCCTGTGTGTTGCCCCCCCCCAGTGTTCCCCTGTGTGCTCCCCCCAGAGTTCCCCTGTGTGCTCCCCCCCCCAGTGTTCCCCTGTGTGCTCCCCCCCGAGTGTTCCCTTGTGTGCTCTCCCCCCAGTGCCCCCCTCCAGTGTCCCCCTGTGTGCTCTCCACCCCCACAGTGTCCCCCTGTGTGCTCTACACCCCCACAGTGTCCCCCGTGTGCTTTCCCCCTCTCCGGTGTCCCCCTGTGCCCTCTCCCCCTCCCAGGATCTCCCTGTGTGCTTCCCCCCTCCCCAGTGTCCCCCTGTGCCCTCTCTCCCTCCCAGGGTCTCCCTGTGCGTTCTCCTCCCACAGTGACCCCCTGTGTGCTCTCCACCCCACAGTGTCCCCCTATGTGCCCTCTCCCCCTCCCAGGGTCTCCCTGTGTGCTTCCCCCCTCCCCAGTGTCCCCCTGTGCCCTCTCTCCCTCCCAGGGTCCCCCTGTGTGCTCTCCCCCCCACAGTGTCCCCCCGTGTGCTCTCCATCCCACAGTTTCCCCCTGTATGCTTCCCCCACAGTGTCCCTCTGTGTGCTCCCCCCCACAGTTTCCCCCTGTATGCTTCCCCCACAGTGTCCCTCTGTGTGCTCTCTCCCCCACAGTGTCCCCCTGTGTGCTCCCCACCCCTCCCAGAGTCCCCCTGTGTGCCCCCCCAACAGTGTCCCCCTGTGTGCCCCCCCCCACAGTGTTCCCTGTGTTCTCTCCACCCCACAGTGTCCCCCTGTGTGCCTCCCCCCTCCCCAGTGTCCCCCTGTGCCCTCTCCCCCTCCCTGGGTCTCCCTGTGTGTTCCCCCCAGTGTCCCCCTGTGTGCCCTCTCCCTCCCCAGTGTCCCCCTGTGCCCTCTACCTCCCCCAGTGTCCCCCTGTGCGCTCTCCCCCCTCCACAGTGTCCCCCTGTGTGCTCCCCCCCCAGTGTCCCCCTGTGTGCTCTCCCCCCCCCCCCCCCTAGTGTCACCCTGTGTGCTCCCCCCAATGTCCCCCTGTGCAGGTGTGGCTTGGGACGCAGGGGGCCCCATAATGTTCTATTGCCTGGGGGCCCCATCAGTTTTCAGTCCGCCCCTGCCCACCCCAGCAACAAACAGGATGGCCGATGAAGGGGTGCTGTGCACTGTGATGGTGAAGCCGAACAGTAACAGCTGGGTCTCTCTTAGCAATGTCCTTGCAACATACTGCAAGTTTTCAGATCAGGCTTCATGAGGTACATAAATGGCCTACACCTATAGCAAGGGCATTATTCAACTTTGGTCAAAGCTGTACAGCTTGTTTTTATCTACAGACATCCTCTGCACAGGCATTTTTTTGGTAAAGGTGAACTATGCCTTTAAATGCTTTCCGACCGCCTCCTACACATATACGTCGGCAGAATGGCATGGCTAGGCAAAACCACGTACAGGTACGTGGCCCTATAATTGCCTAGCCGTGGGTCGCACGCGCGCCGCCGCCGGCGCGCTCGCGACCCGGTCGGGAGCTCCGTGACCACGGCCGCGGGACCAGCGGACCCGATCGCCGCTGGTGTCCCACGATCGGGTCACAGAGCTGAAGAACGTGGAGAGGTCTGTGTAAACAAACCTCTCCCCGCGCTTCCTACTCTGCCTGTCATTGATCGGCTGTTCCCTGTCATCGGGAAAGCCGATCAATAATGTTAAAAAAAAAAACACGTCACAACCCATAACCCCTCCCCTCCCCCTAGTGGTTAACTCTTTCACTGCCACTGTCATTTATACAGGAATCAATGCATTTTTTATAGCACAGATCGCTGTATAAATGTGAATGGTCCCAAAAATGTGTCAAAAGTGTCCGATATGTCCGCCGCAATATCGTAGTCACGAGAAAAATCGTAGATCGCCGCCATTACTAAAAAAAATAATAATAAAAATGCTATAAATCTATCCTCTATTTTGTAGACACTATAACTTTTGTGCAAACCAATCAATATACGCTTATTGCGAATTTTTTTACCAAAAATATGTCGAAGAATACGTATCGGCCTAAACTGAGAAAAAAAAAAATGTTTTATTTTTTTGGGGGGATATTTAGTATAGCAAAAAGTTAAAAATATATCTTTTTTTTTTTAAACTTGTCACTCTTCTTTTGTTTATAGCGCAAAAAATAAAAAAACCGCAGAGGTGATCAAATACCACCAAAAGAAAGCTCTATTTGTGGGAACAAAATGATAACAATTTCATTTGGGTACAGTGTTGTATGACCGAGCAATTGTCATTCAAAGTGCAACAGCGCTGAAAGCTGAAAAATGGCTTGGTCAGGAAGAGGGTGAAAATGCCCTGTATTGAGATGGTTAAACACTTACCTGCTTTTTGTCACCACTCCAGCTCTGTTCTGTCTGCAGCACCGCTCCTTTCAATTCCAGACCTCACAGGAGACACTGAGGGCAGTGGCCATAGGCTCCTGTTGCTGTCAGTCAAACACCTGTGAGAAGGGAGCTGGGGCATGGCTTACCGACACTGTGTGCGTCTATGGATGCACACAGCCCGACTCAGAAGCACGCCCGCATGGGTGCCCCCATAGCACACTACTTGCTAAGGGGGCACTCAGAGGAAAAAGGAGCGGACAGCGTCAGTGAGGGACTGCCAAAAAACAGGTAAAGGATCAAATATTGTTAAACAAAGCAGGTAAACAACTTTTTTTTATTTAATCGTAAACATTTGCCTTTAATAGCACCTTAAAGAGGAGTTGCCCTGAAAAAAAGAAAAGTCAGCAGCTACAAATACTGCAGCTGCTGACTTTTAATAATCGGACACTTACCTGTTCCAGGGTCCAGCGATGCAGGGGATCGAAGCCCCGCTCGTCCCCCCCTCCGCTCAGCGGCGCCGGCATTCTAACTGTGGGCACCTGGCTGTGGCTTCACAGCCGGGCACCCACTGCGCATACGCGAGCAGCCCCCTGCGCTGTGATTGGCCGTGCAGTCATCTGGGACCTGTCACGTGTCCCAGATGACTGACAGGAGGGAGGGGGCAGAGCTGAGCCCTTCCTGCGTCGAGGGGAAGTGATGTCACTTAGCCCAGGCACTGAAGGAGGCAGACTACGAGGGACCCACTAGCAACAGGCATTTAGAGGTGAGTTAAAACATTTTTTTCCAAATGTTTTATTTTTATTTATTTTTTTTTTTTTAATCATATTTTTTGGGGGGGACACACCACTTTAATCTTAATCTGATGACCTGTAGGGGCTTTTAAAATGCCATCTATGGAAACTTTAGGGTACTGAAGCTTGTTTCTATTTTGAAATTCTAATGTTTGACATGTTGGGTATTATATTGTGTGCACCAATACTAAAATGGGATTTTTTATTTCAAGCCTCCTTCACGTAAAGGCAAAAAATCAACCAACAATGAGATTTCAAAGCCATTTCCACCTGAGATGAAGGACGAGATCTTTAGGCTGAAGATCCGCGCACAGATGGATTCCTTCATTGTCAGATCGGGAGGACCAAGATTTTTTGACAGAAGACACGATGAGCTCCAAACTGCAGAGGAACGTGGCTACGTTCTAAGGTAAAAATAGTATTTACATTCATTTACTGACACACACTGGTCAACATACATTGACTGGCATACACTGATCTAAACTAACAGAGGACGTCCCATAAACTGACTGGTACATACGTTAGAGAGATGCACACAGACACACAACCAAATTAGGAGAGAGTAGAACGCACACACAGATTATAGGATGAGGCCTACTACAAACATACATCCAACATTAGAAAAACGATGACTAGCATCGAGTAGGGTAGCTTAGTGTAGTTTAGTGTAGGTCCTGCCCTAGAAGAGTCTACCTTGCCGTGGTGGGCAGGCTTGGAATCTCTTGGTCAAAAGTGTGTCAGTAAATGCAAGAGAGGATCACTAGATCTTCACTCTTGGCCAATTGATTTCACTAAAGGACTCTTGGTTTTATTTAAAGTACATGAAAATAGTTGTAAAAGGAACGGATGTTTATTGGTACATAATCATACTTTCATAAATAGTAAGCAGTAGAAGACATTCTGCCCATTATCTCCATGTTACTTTGAGTGCATTGAGCTGTATTTATCATTGCTGCTGAAAAAAACTGTCCCAAAGGGTGAGATTTACTAAAACTGGAGCACACAGAATCTGGTGCAGTTGTGCAAAGTAACCAATCAGCTTCTTACTTTAGATTGGTAAATTTTAGCTTTGACAATAAAACCTAGAAGCTGATTGGCTACCATGCACAGCTGCACCAGATTCTGTGTGCACCAGTTTTAACCGGTTCCCGACCGGCTCACGACGATATATGTCGGCAGAATGGCACGGACAGGCAGGAGGGCGTATATATAAGTCCCTCCTTAATGCCGTCCGTGCCATCGGGAGCGCGCCGGGAGCGGCGCGCTCCCACGCCGGGAGCGGCGCACTCCCGCGCTGGTCGGGACCCCCGTGAGGCCGGGGACTCACTCGATCGCCGCGGGGACACCCGCGATCGTCTCACGGGAAGGCAGAACGGGGAGATGCGGAAATAGACAGCATCTCCCCGTTCTGCCTAGCAACTAGTGACGCCGATCTCTGCTCCCTGTGATTGGAGCAGAGATCAACATTCACTAGCTGACAGCCACGCCCCCCACAGTAAGAAACACACCCCTAGGCATACTTAACCCCTACACTGCCACCCCCTGGTTAACCCCTTCACTGCCAGTGTCATTTATACAGGAATCAATGCATTTAAATAGCATTGATTGCTGTATAAATGACAATGGTCCCAAAAATGTGTCAAAAATGTCACAATAAAAATCGCTGATCGCTGCCATTACTAATAAAAAAAAAATTAATAAAAATGCTATAAAACTATCCCCTATTTGTAAACGCTATAACTTCTGCGCAAACCAATCAATAATCGCTTATTGCGATTTTTTTTTACCAAAAATATGTAGAAGAATACGTATCGGCCTAAACTGAGGAAAAAATATGTTTTTTTATATATTTTTGGGGGATATTTATTATAGCAAAAAATAAAAAATAATGCGTTTTTTTTTTCAAAATTGACGCTCTTTTTTGTTTATAGCGCAAAAAATAAAAACCGCAGGGGCGATCAAATACCACCAAAAGAAAGCTCTATTTTGTTTGGGAGCCACGTCGTACAACCGCGCAATTGTCAGTTAAAGCGACGCAGTGCCGAATCGCAAAAAGGGGCCTGGTCCTTTGGCTGCAAATTGGTCCGGTCTGAAAGTGGTTAATAAATTCCCCCCATAGTCTCTACAGCAATAGCAGATATATAGATTTTCTCTTTCATTGCACCTGAAATATGATGGGTGATCACTGTGGGCAGTGCAGACTTTTACTGAGACACTTACAGTGGTGTGAAAAAGTGTTTGCCCCCTTCCTCATTTCCTGTTCCTTTGCATGTTTGTCACACTTAAGTGTTTCGGAACATCAAACCAATTTAAACAATAGTCAAGGACAACACAAGTAAACACAAAATGCAATTTGTAAATGAAGGTGTTTATTATTAAAGGTGAAAAAAAATCCAAACCATCATGGCCCTGTGTGAAAAAGTGATTGCCCCCTAAACCTAATAACTGGTTGGGCCACCCTTAGCAGCAACAACTGCAACCAAGCGTTTGCGATAACGTGCAATGAGGCTTTTACAGCGTCCTGGAGGAATTTTGGCCCACTCATCTTTGCAGAATTGTCCTAATTCAGTTACATTAGAGGGTTTTCGAGCATGAACGGCCTTTTTAAGGTCATACCACAACATCTCAATAGGATTCAGGTCAGGACTTTGGCTAGGCCACTCCAAAGTCTTCATTTTGTTTTTCTTCAGCCATTCGGTGGTGGACTTGCTGGTGTGTTTAGGATCATTGTCCTGCTGCAGAACCCAAGTTCGTTTCAGCTTGAGTACACGAACAGATGGTCGGACATTCTCCTTCAGGATCTCTTGGTAGACAGCAGAATTCATAGTTCCTTTTATCACGGCAAGTCTTCCAGGTCCTGAAGCAGCAAAACAGCCCCAGACCATCACACTACCACCACCATATTTTACTGTTGGTATAATGTTCTTTTTCTGAAATGCAGTGTTCCTTCTACGCCAGATATACTTGGACACACACCTTCCAAAGAGTTCCACTTTTGTCTCATCGGTCCACAGAATGTTGTCCCAAAAGTCTTGGGGATCATCAAGATGTGTTGTGGAGAAATTGAGACGAGCTTTGATGTTCTTTTTGCTCAGCAGTGGTTTTCTCCTTGGAACTCTGCCATGCAGGCCATTTTTGCCCAGTCTTTTCCTGATGGTGGAGGCATGAACGCTGACCTTAACTGAGGCAAGTGAGGCCTGCAGTTCCTTGGACGTTGTTGTGGGGTCTTTTGTGACCTCTTGGATGAGTCGTCGCTGCGCTCTTGGGGTAATTTTGGGCGGCCGGCCACTCCTGGGAAGGTTCACCACTGTTCCATGTCTTCGCCATTTGTGGATAATGGCTCTCACTGTGGTTCGCTGGATTCCCAAAGCTTTGGAAATGGCTTTATAACCCTTTCCAGACTGATAGATCTCAATTACTTTTTTCTCAATTGGTCCTGAATTTCTTTGGGTCTCGGCATGATGTGTAGCTTTTAAGGATCTTCTGGTGGACCTTACTGTGTCAAGCAGCTCCTATTTAAGTGATGCCTTGATTGTGAACAGGTGTGGCAATAATCAGGCCTGGGTGTGGCTAGAGAAATTGAACTCAGGTGTGGACAACCACAGTTATAGTATGTTTTAACAAGGGGGGCAATCACTTTTTCACACAGGGCCATGATGGTTTGGATTTTTTTTCACCTTTAATAATAAACACCTTCATTTACAAATTGCATTTTGTGTTTACTTGTGTTGTCCTTGACTATTGTTTAAATTGGTTTGATGTTCCGAAACACTTAAGTGTGACAAACATGCAAAGGAACAGGAAATGAGGAAGGGGGCAAACACTTTTTCACACCACTGTATTTCCCCAGGCGTTACAGTGTTACTAAACCCACAACAGTTCACTGTGGAACCTCATAGGACAGTCAGAGGAGAATGTAGACTCCTCCTGCAAGCTTTCACCAGTGTCATAGTCATATGTCAAGACTGCTATATACTGCTGATGAGTAAATGTATTTAGCAGTTTATATTTAGTAAAATAATTGTATTTCCATATTCTATGTACTGTGGGAGACCAGACATAGTGAATGCAGAGTCCTGGGTTTAGTAACACTTTAAGTTATATTAACCACCTCAATACAGGGCATTTTCACCCCCTTCCTGTCCAAGCCATTTTTCAGCTTTCAGCGCTGTCACACTTTAAATGACAATTGCAAGGTCATACAACACTGTACCCAGAGAAAATTATCATTTATGTTATGTTATGTTATCATTTTGTCTCCACAAATAGAGCTTTCATTTGGTTGTATTTGATCACCTCTGCGTTTTTTATTTTTTGCGCTATAAACAAAAGAAGAGTGACAAGTCTAAAAAAAAAAACAATATTTTTTACTTTTTGCTATACTAAATATCCCCAAAAATATATAAAAAAAATTTTTTTTCCTCAGTTTAGGCCGATACGTATTCTTCTACATATTTTTAGAAAAAAAAAAATCGCAATAAGCGTATATTGATTGGTTTGCCCAAAAGTTATAGCGCCTACAAAATAGAGGATAGATTTATAGCATTTTTATAATTTTTTTTTTTAACTAGTAATGGCGGTGATCTGCGATTTTTATCGTGACTGCGATATTGCGGCGGACATATCAGACACTTTTGACATATATTCTTGGGACCATTCACATTTATACAGCGATCTGTGCTATAAAAATACATTGATTACTTTATAAATGTGACTGGCAGGGAAGGGGTTAACACTAGGGGGCGCTGAAGGGGTTAATATGTTCCCTGGGATTCATAGATTCTATAAACAGGGCAATAAATGCGGCCGCCTCTTAGCAAAACAGCTTAAAAAACAACAGGAATCTAGACACATCCATAAATTAACAGTTAAAAATAAAAAGATAGTAGAAACTCAGGCAATAGCGGCAGAATTCCATAGTTACTATGAAGCTCTATATAATATCCATTCCAAACAAACAGGCGGTAAGGAAGAGCAGCAACTGAATGAAACTAGAGATTATATAAGAGATGCAGAGATGCCAACATTGCCGACAGAAGTAATAGAAGAGATAAACAAACCAATAACAATAGAAGAGGTAAACAGAGCGATAACAAATCTGGCAATGGGGAAAAGCCCAGGGCCAGACGTCTTCACAAACTCGTACTATAAAAAATTTGCTATACATTTGGGAAAACCGCTATGTAATTATTTTAATTCAATCAACTCATTAAACCCACTACCACCAGAAGCCTTATTAGCGTACATCACAGTGCTTCCAAAGCCAGGAAAAGACCCCCAGCAATGCGCTAATTATAGACCTATCTCCCTGCTAAACGCAGATACTAAACTCCTAGCAAAAATCTTGGCTCTAAGGCTACAAGATCATATAGTAAAAATAGTTCATCCCGATCAAACAGGCTTTATGAAGGGCCGCGAGGCTAGAGACAATACTATAAGGGCCTTACATATTTTTTACAGTAAACTGGCCTTACATATTTTACAATGGATAAAAAACGATCCAGATAAAATCCCTAGAGTGATAGTATCGATGGACGCCGAAAAGGCCTTTGATAGGGTGAACTGGAGCTTTATGACCGAGGTCTTGAGGGAGATGAAAGTGGGGGAACGCATAATGGGCTGGATAGCGGCACTATATTCAACACCAAGAGCAAGAGTAAAGGTGAATGGAACACTGTCAGAACATTTCCAGATAAATAATGGCACCAGACAAGGATGCCCCCTGTCACCTTTATTATTTGCAATAACATTAGAACCCTTTCTACGTAAAATAAGGAAAAACAAGGAAATCCAGGGGACCTGTATAAGATCAGAAGAACATAAGGTCTCGGCATATGCAGATGACCTGTTATTTTACCTGTCAACACCCCACCCCTCATTATCCGCTTTGATGGCAGAAGTATCAAAATTTAGCGCGATATCGAACTTTAAGATTAACTTTGAGAAGTCTGTAATTCTCCCTTACTATATACCCACGGAAACAAGTAGGATACTGAAAAGCTTGTATCCCTTCATATGGGAAAAAAAAATCTCTAGTCTACTTAGGAATACATATAACAGCAGACCCTAAACTCTTATATGACCTGAATTACAGAGTGTTAATGGAAGGGGTATCAGAGGATCTGAGGAAGTGGAAAGGGAAAACTTTAACCTGGTTAGGAAGGGTAAGCGCTATAAAAATGAGCATCCTGCCTAAAATTATCTATACCCTATACACAATGCCAATTCCACTCCCTCAAACCTTCTTCAAAAACATACGGAAAGCTTTCACAACCTTTGTGTGGAATAACAAACGTCC
This sequence comes from Lithobates sylvaticus, assembly GCA_028564925.1. NCBI lineage: Eukaryota > Metazoa > Chordata > Amphibia > Anura > Ranidae > Lithobates > Lithobates sylvaticus. The sequence goes on from CM053032.1 coordinate 64,467,123, forward strand.
TAGACTAGCATATGAGATAGTATGCAAGGGGAAGTCAGAAGGAGGTATGGGGTTACCAGATTTAAAAATATATTATAAAGCAATGGCCCTAGTACGTATCATAAACTGGAGGCATGACCAAAAAGAAAAAATTTGGGTATCTCTGGAACAGAATATGGCAGGAAGGAGTCTAAAGGGAATTCCCTGGATCCCAAAGACAGACAGGGGCTTATCAAAAGAGACATCACTATTAACTAAGAACACCTTAAAAATATGGGACCAACTGAATGAAAACGGAGACTATGCCCCACAGATATCACCACTAGCCCCATTGGAAGGATTCCCATGGTTCCTACCAGGGGAAGAAACAGGATCAATGGGGAAATGGGGGATAGACGGGGACTCGACATGTGGCAAATTTGCCCCGATGGGTACCTTAATAACACTATTAGAATTAAGACAAAAAATGGGAACAATCCCATTGATGGAATGGAAGTACCTCCAATTAAAAAGCTTTTTCAATAAACTGAAGACCATGATGAGACCCCTGAACTCACTTACTATATTTGAAAAGAAAAATGTAAAGATGACGAAACCCAGACACTTATTGTCCCAAATGTACACACTAATTTTAGGGACCAGGAAAAACATAACACCTTATTATATTAAAGAATGGGAAGGGGAATTAAAATGCAACTTCACTACGACACAAGTTAAAGAACTTATAGACTCAAAGTTCAAAGATTCAGGAAACATCGTATAAACTCCTGACTAGATGGTACCGTACCCCAATAAAATTAGCACAGATATACTCGACAGTAGGGATGGGCCCGGTGCTCGATGCGAACCCATGTTCGCATCGAGCACCGGGTGTTCGCTCGCTCGGCGAGCCCAGAACTATTTTGGCCGCTCGCATCACGTTCGTGTGATGCGAGCGGCCCCGCAATGCATTGCGGCCGGCGCGGCCGGCGCAGTGCATTGCTGGCTGATGATTGGCCAAGCATGCACTGTGACCCCGCATGCTTGGCCAATCACAGCGCCGGAAACTCGAAGAGCCATAATTGGCTACAGGCAGGACGCCTGTAGCCAATTACAGCTCAGGGTCTTTAGTACACGCCCCCTCTTATAAAAGGCCGCCACGCCGTCTGCGCCGGTCACATGCTGTTCCGGCGTAGATAGAGCAGGATCGTTCTGTGTCACTCTGCTGGATTTAGTTAGAGAGATTTACTTAGAGAGATTGAGGTAGATAGATTCATTTAGAAAGATTGATTTAGAAAGAGGGGCTTGTAGTGTGTTCGTGGCAGGCAGGCACTGGCAGCAAACAGAGCTCCTGTATTTTGTTCCCAGAAGCACCTATAGGACTTGTAGTGTGTTCGTGGCAGGCAGGCAGAGCTCCTATATTTTGTTCCCAGAAGCACCTATAGGACTTGTAGTGTGTTCGTGGCAGGCAGGCAGAGCTCCTATATTTTGTTCCCAGAAGCACCTATAGGACTTGTAGTGTGTTCGTGGCAGGCAGGCAGAGCTCCTATATTTTGTTCCCAGAAGCACCTATAGGACTTGAAGTGTGTTAGTCCCATCACACAGAGCTATATTTTCTTCCCAGAAGCACCTATAGGACTTGAAGTGTGTTAGTCCCATCACACAGAGATCATATATTTTGTTCCCAGAGGCACCTATAGGACTTGAAGTGTGTTAGTCCCATCACACAGACCTACATTTTCTTCCCAGAAGCACCTATAGGACTTGAAGTGTGTTAGTCCCATCACACAGAGATCATATATTTTGTTCCCAGAGGCACCTATAGGACTTGAAGTGTGTTAGTCCCATCACACAGAGATCATATATTTTGTTCCCAGAAGCACCTATAGGACTTGAAGTGTGTTAGTCCCATCACACAGAGATCATATATTTTGTTCCCAGAAGCACCTATAGGACTTGAAGTGTGTTAGTCCCATCACACAGACCTATATTTTCTTCCCAGAAGCACCCATAGGACTTGAAGTGTGTTAGTCCCATCACACAGAGATCATATATTTTGTTCCCAGAAGCACCTATAGGACTTGAAGTGTGTTAGTCCCATCACACAGACCTATATTTTCTTCCCAGAAGCACCTATAGGACTTGAAGTGTGTTAGTCCCATCACACAGATATCATATATTTTGTTCCCAGAAGCACCTATAGGACTTGAAGTGTGTTAGTCCCATCACAGAGACCTATATTTTCTTCCCAGAAGCACCCATAGGACTTGAAGTGTGTTAGTCCCATCACACAGAGATCATATATTTTGTTCCCAGAAGCACCTATAGGACTTGAAGTGTGTTAGTCCCATCACACAGACCTATATTTTCTTCCCAGAAGCACCCATAGGACTTGAAGTGTGTTAGTCCCATCACACAGAGATCATATATTTTGTTCCCAGAAGCACCTATAGGACTTGAAGTGTGTTAGTCCCATCACACAGACCTATATTTTCTTCCCAGAAGCACCTATAGGACTTGAAGTGTGTTAGTCCCATCACACAGAGATCCTATATTTTGTTCCCAGAAGCACCTATAGGACTTGAAGTGTGTTAGTCCCATCACACAGACCTATATTTTCTTCCCAGAAGCACCCATAGGACTTGAAGTGTGTTAGTCCCATCACACAGAGATCCTATATTTTGTTCCCAGAAGCACCTATAGGACTTGAAGTGTGTTAGTCCCATCACACAGACCTATATTTTGTTCCCAGAAGCACCTATAGGACTTGAAGTGTGTTAGTCCCATCAAACAGAGATCATATATTTTGTTCCCAGAAGCACCTATAGGACTTGAAGTGTGTTAGTCCCATCACACAGACCTACATTTTCTTCCCAGAAGCACCTATAGGACTTGAAGTGTGTTAGTCCCATCACACAGAGATCATATATTTTGTTCCCAGAAGCACCTATAGGACTTGAAGTGTGTTAGTCCCATCACACAGAGATCATATATTTTGTTCCCAGAAGCACCTATAGGACTTGAAGTGTGTTAGTCCCATCACACAGAGATCATATATTTTGTTCCCAGAAGCACCTATAGGACTTGAAGTGTGTTAGTCCCATCACACAGAGATCATATATTTTGTTCCCAGAAGCACCTATAGGACTTGAAGTGTGTTAGTCCCATCACACAGAGCTATATTTTCTTCCCAGAAGCACCTATAGGACTTGAAGTGTGTTAGTCCCATCACACAGAGATCATATATTTTGTTCCCAGAAGCACCTATAGGACTTGAAGTGTGTTAGTCCCATCACACAGACCTATATTTTCTTCCCAGAAGCACCCATAGGACTTGAAGTGTGTTAGTCCCATCACACAGAGATCATATATTTTGTTCCCAGAAGCACCTATAGGACTTGAAGTGTGTTAGTCCCATCACACAGACCTATATTTTGTTCCCAGAAGCACCTATAGGACTTGAAGTGTGTTAGTCCCATCATACAGAGATCCTATATTTTGTTCCCAGAAGCACCTATAGGACTTGAAGTGTGTTAGTCCCATCACACAAACCTACATTTTCTTCCCAGAAGCACCCATAGGACTTGAAGTGTGTTAGTCCCATCACACAGAGATCATATATTTTGTTCCCAGAAGCACCTATAGGACTTGAAGTGTGTTAGTCCCATCACACAGACCTATATTTTCTTCCCAGAAGCACCTATAGGACTTGAAGTGTGTTAGTCCCATCACACAGATATCATATATTTTTTTCCCAGAGGCACCTATAGGACTTGAAGTGTGTTAGTCCCATCACACAGACCTATATTTTGTTCCCAGAAGCACCTATAGGACTTGAAGTGTGTTAGTCCCATCACACAGAGATCCTATATTTTGTTCCCAGAAGCACCTATAGGACTTGAAGTGTGTTAGTCCCATCACACAGACCTATATTTTGTTCCCAGAAGCACCTATAGGACTTGAAGTGTGTTAGTCCCATCATACAGAGATCCTATATTTTGTTCCCAGAAGCACCTATAGGACTTGAAGTGTGTTAGTCCCATCACACAGACCTATATTTTGTTCCCAGAAGCACCTATAGGACTTGAAGTGTGTTAGTCCCATCACACAGAGATCCTCTATTTTCTTTGCAGAAGCACCCATAGGACTTCTAGTGTGTTAGTGGCATCACACAGAGCTCCTATATTTTCTTCTCAGCAGCACCCACAGGACTTCTAGTGTGTTAGTGGCATCACACAGAGCTCCTCTATTTTCTTTGCAGAAGCACCCATAGGACTTCTAGTGTGTTAGTGGCATCACACAGAGCTCCTATATTGTCTTCTCAGCAGCACCCACAGGACTTCTAGTGTGTTAGTGGCATCACACAGAGCTCCTCTATTTTCTTTGCAGAAGCACCCATAGGACTTCTAGTGTGTTAGTGGCATCACACAGAGCTCCTATATTTTCTTCTCAGCAGCACCCACAGGACTTCTAGTGTGTTAGTGGCATCACACAGAGCTCCTCTATTTTCTTTGCAGAAGCACCCATAGGACTTCTAGTGTGTTAGTGGCATCACACAGAGCTCCTATATTTTCTTCTCAGCAGCACCCACAGGACTTCTAGTGTGTTAGTGGCATCACACAGAGCTCCTCTATTTTCTTTGCAGAAGCACCCATAGGACTTCTAGTGTGTTAGTGGCATCACACAGAGCTCCTATATTTTCTTCTCAGCAGCACCCACAGGACTTCTAGTGTGTTAGTGGCATCACACAGAGCTCCTCTATTTTCTTTGCAGAAGCACCCATAGGACTTCTAGTGTGTTAGTGGCATCACACAGAGCTCCTATATTTTCTTCTCAGCAGCACCCACAGGACTTCTAGTGTGTTAGTGGCATCACACAGAGCTCCTCTATTTTCTTTGCAGAAGCACCCACAGGACTTCTAGTGTGTTAGTGGCATCACACAGAGCTCCTCTATTTTCTTTGCAGAAGCACCCATAGGACTTCTAGTGTGTTAGTGGCATCACACAGAGCTCCTATATTTTCTTCTCAGCAGCACCCACAGGACTTCTAGTGTGTTAGTGGCATCACACAGAGCTCCTCTATTCTCTTTGCAGAAGCACCCATAGGACTTCTAGTGTGTTAGTGGCATCACACAGAGCTCCTATATTTTCTTCTCAGCAGCACCCACAGGACTACCGACTACAATGGCTGGAAGACCGCCAAGGGGAGGCAGAGCGTGCAGAGCCAAGAACACAGGGCAGGCAGGCTCTGTTTCTAGTGGACGTGGCCGTGGCCGTGGATGTGGTCGTGCATCGTCATCAGCACGTGGCCATGGGACACGCGCGTCTTTGTTTTCGGCAGCTGGACATGTGGAGCCGCATCATGCTGGAGGCTTGGTAGAATGGATGACCAAGCCCTCCTCATCCTCCTCATCCTCTCTCACCCAGGCTCAGGGTACTGGCAGAGCAGCTGCCAACGCGTACTCAATGGCATCATCAGCCACCCCTTCCCTAGACCCACCATGTCCTCCTGAGGAGTCCCCCGAACTCTTTGAGCACAGTGTTGGGTACATGCTCCAGGAGGATGCCCAACGATTCGAAGGCTCGGATGATGATACCCAGCTTGAGGAATCTGGCAGTACTGTTCCACCAGCTGCAGCTTACTGCCAGGTTTGCTCTAGTGGTGAAGAGGGAGGGGATGATGAGGTCACTGACTCCACGTGGGTGCCTGAAGGGAGAGAGGATGAGGAGGAGGACGAGGAGGAGGAGGATGCGGCGTCACATGTCCAACGAGGCAGGATGCCCCCTGGAGGCCAGCTAGAGGCCAGCACAGCAACTGTACAACACCGCAGAGCTCCGCCTGTGCAGGGCGCTGCCTCTGCACGTTATCAGAAAAGTTCTTTGGTGTGGGCCTTTTTTGAGACGAGTGCATCAGATCGCACCACTGCTATTTGCAATATTTGTCTCAAGCGAATCTCGCGTGGCCAAAACATCAGCCGCTTGGGCACCACAAGCATGACCAGACATATGTCGACCTGCCATGCAGCTCGTTGGCAGGCACACATAAAAGACCCACACCAAAGAACTAAGCGGACCTCTCCTTGCTCCTCATCAGCTGGGATCTCCATCCCCACTACACCTTCAGTCCTCTCTGAAAGCTGCTCTGAGAGGACTGAAGGTGTAGAATTAGGTGTGTCACAACCAAGTACTTGCAGTACACCGACGTCCGATTGCAGCAGGCAAATTTCCCTGCCCCAGCTGCTGGACCGTAGAAAGAAGTACACTCCCAGCCATCCACATGCCCAGCGGTTGAATGCTAGCTTGGCTAAATTGCTAGCACTTCAACTGCTGCCTTTTCAGTTGGTAGACTCGGCCCCCTTCCGTGAGTTTGTTCAATGTGCGGTTCCTCAGTGGCAGGTTCCCAAACGCCACTTTTTCTCACGGAAGGCGATTCCGTCTCTCTACCGGCATGTGGAAGGCAATGTCCATGCCTCGCTGGACAGGGCGGTCAGCGGTAAGGTGCATATTACCGCTGACTCATGGTCCAGCAGGCATGGACAGGGACGGTACCTTTATTTCACGGCCCATTGGGTCACTCTATTGGCAGCTGGGAGGGATGCAGGACAAGGTGCAGTAGTGTTGGAGGTTGTTCCGCCACCACGCCTCCAAAACGCTACTACTGCTACTGGTTGTGACACACCTCTCTCCTCCACCCCCTCCTCTTCTTCTTCCTCCAGTGCTCTGTCCTTGGAACCAGCGGTGCTCCGTAGGCGTACAAGGGGCTACGCAAGTACGCAGGCAAAAAGATGCCATGCCGTGCTTGCGCTGGTGTGTTTGGGGGACAGGAGCCACACTGGGCCAGAGGTTCTGGCAGCTCTGCAGGGGCAGGCCGAGAGGTGGTTGACGCCACGTCAGCTTAAGCCAGGAATGGTCGTTTCTGACAATGGCACCAACCTCCTCTCCGCCCTGTGACAGGGGCAGCTCACCCATGTGCCCTGCATGGATCACGTCCTTAACCTGGTGGTGCAGCGGTTCTTGGGCAGGTTCCCAGGCTTACAGGATGTCCTGAGGCAGGCCAGGAAAGTCTGTGTGCATTTCCGCCGATCTTATAATGCCAGTGCTCGGCTGACTGAGCTGCAAAAGGAGCTGAACCTGCCCAAGAACCGCCTAATATGTGACATGCCCACCAGGTGGAACTCAACGTTGGCCATGCTGCAGCGACTGCACATGCAGCAGAGGGCCATCAATGAGTACCTTTGCGACTACGGCACCAGGACAGGGTCAGGGGAGCTTGTTTTTTTCCCCCACGTCAGTGGAGCATGATCAGGGATGCATGCACTGTCCTCTCACCATTTGAGGAGGCCACGAGGATGGTGAGCAGTGACAGTGCATGCATCAGTGACACTGTCCCTCTTGTCCACCTGTTGGAGCATACGCTGCGTGGGATAATGGACAGGGCACTTGAGGCAGAACAGAGGCAGGAAGAGGAGGACTTCCTTGCCTCTCAAGGCCCCCTTTATCCGGACAGTGTTCCTTCTGTCCCACCCATCACACAGGAAGAGGATGAGGAGGAGGAGGAGGAGGAGGAGGATTGTGTGAGCATGGAGGTGGAGCCTGGCACTCAGCATCAGCAGCAGCAGTCTTTTAGGGATGATGTACAGTCCCAACAAACCAGTGGACTTGTACGTGGCTGGGAGGAGGTGGCTGGCGATCATGTCATCCTCAGTGACCCAGAAGACTCCGGACCGAATGCCTCAGCTAACCTACGCTGCATGGCCTCCCTGATCCTGCAAAGCCTGCGGAAGGATCCTCGTGTTCTTCGGATCAAGGAGAGGGACCATTACTGGCTGGCCACTCTCCTTGATCCGCAGTACAAGGGTAAGGTTGCGGACCTTATCTTGCCGTCGCAGAGGGAGCAGAGGATGAGACATCTCAGGGAGGCCTTGCAGAAAGGTCTGTGCAACGCGTTCCCAGAAACTGGGAGGTTACAAACTCCTGGTCCTGGGCGACGAGTTGCTGAGGCTTCGGTCAGTAGCAGAAGGAGCGGTGGGGAAGGTGGACGTCTGACCGATGCGTTCAGACAATTTTTTAGTCCGCAGCCCCAAGGTATGATCGGTTCCAGCAACCATCGCCAGCGTCTGATATACATGGTGCAGGAATACCTTGGGGCAAGGTCAGACTTGGACACCTTTCCCACCGAAAATCCTCTGGCTTACTGGGTCCTGAGGATGGATCACTGGCCAGAGCTTGCACAGTATGCAATTGAGCTACTGGCCTGTCCTGCCTCCAGCGTTCTTTCCGAACGCACATTCAGTGCTGCTGGAGGATTTGTCACCGATCATAGGGTGCGCCTGTCCACCGCCTCGGTTGATCGACTGACCTTCATCAAAATGAATCAGTCTTGGATCACCACCAGCTACCAGGCCTCCTGGGCTGCATGCTCGGATAAGGGTCTGGAATGGATTTTGGGGGACCCCCATGCCATTTTATTTAAAAATTTTGGCGTGGGGTCCCCTCCGAATCTATACTAGACCCAAGAGCCTGGTATGGACCTGGGGGGGGGGGGGGGGCCCACGCTGTTTTTTTCACAGTTTTTATTTTTAACCGGCATTTTTTTTACATTCAGCGGGAAGTCAGCTGACAGCTGATGACTCGTTGGTTGCTAAGGACGCGGCGGCCCGGCTTCCCGGCCCCCTCCTTAGCAACCAGCTATATACAGTGTAAAAAAACAAAATAAAAAAATGCAAAACACAAATCACGGTAAAAACGCGGTCCATTGAATTCTATTACAGGCAAAACGCTGCAAAATGCATCAAATGCATTAGTGTGATCCAAACCTAACACTGAGCCAAACAGGTGCAGCTTAGCACAAAATCTCAGCCTGTTTTGGGTGTTGGGAAGAATTAACTCCCCTGTTGGCCAGACAAACAAGATGGCCAAAGTTGCCGAACCCAGAACAAGACTGGGCAAAGATGTCAGCAGAGGCAATGGAGCAATGAGGGAGATTGCTGACATTGTATTACTGGAGTGGATTCTATAGCAGGCGAGTGTACCTTATTGTACAAGTACACTTGCGCACACTGGCACATTATGGTATGTGCCCACTTACCACAATGTGGACTTCTGCTTTAAGATACTGTGAAATTTTGTGAAGTAATTGTAGCGGGGTTGTTCCCCTTTTAGGGGATAAGACTACGATTCCCATAATTCCCCAGGCTCCCGGGAGGTTGGTTGTTTCCGCCCGAGAGGCTGATGGGGGAGGTGATATAAGGAAGGGGGAAGGCCCGCCTCTTGCTCTTCTGACGCGGGGATCACACAGAGAGGAGACACCTGTGCGGACCGGGACTGCTGAAGGCCTGAAGCCTGGGCCTTGCAGCAGACTGAGAGAGACTCTCACGCCTCACTGTCAGCCTGTGCAGAGCGGAGACTTTTGCCGTAGAGCGGTCGGTCAGAGGGAGGACCGTAACGCAGGGGCTGTGACGAACGAGGCCGGACGCCACCAGTGGAGGTCCCGGAGCTAAGGACGGTATCCGGAGTGGTGAGTGAGCTAAAAGCTCATCTTATACTGTTATTTCACACTTTATGCCTATCAGACTGCCAAGGCCATTTACCTCAGAGAGCAGAAGATTGTTCTTTCTTGTGGATTACAAATACACCATTTAATTCTACATGTGCACCACCTCTACAGTTCTTGTGCCGGTGAAGAATACTGTGTTCCCTCAAGGACTGAGCTCCATTGTTAGGGATCAGGCCTGGTCCGTTAGGTAGTCATAGTTAGATTTGTTGCACCTCAGGGGTGCCAAGCAGACGGTCGCTACACGTGGCGCTCCGTTCCCCATTGCTGTCCAGTCATATCTGTATACATGTTTGTAGTACATACTGCAGGGACCTGCTCGTGTGTTGTAAGTCAAATGTTTAATGCATGTTACCATTCCTTTTCACATTGCCAAAAGTAAAGACAGTTATTTCAGCTAGCAGTCTGCCTGTGAGTTTGAGTCCATTACACTTAGAGTATAAGTGATATTTATATGTGCATACACATCTACCTCTTCAAGAACTGTGCCAGAGCGGGTAGAGCAGATTGCAGGGGGTTGGTGGGGCTGTACTCAGGGACCCAAATCAAACTTGCGGCCCTCTTAATTGGGGGTATCGCTACATAATGAAAATTGTTGTGGGAAGCAGGGTCATGGGAGGACTAGGAACATTTGACCTGAAATATAGCCAAGTTATACTTTCATGATAGCAGAAGTTTTCTGTCCACTAAATAAAAGTGTATCATGGTACCATAGTGATTGGTGGATATGGTAAAGCTTTTTCTTGAAGGAAATTGTCTATTGGGACACTACCTTCATACCCGACAATGGTCACAGATCCCGGGATTTGAAAACAAAATTGTTGAGTCCCATGGATCCTGGTGCAGGATGCTGAAAGGTTGGATCCAGTAACCAGCACTCTCTTCAAAACACACTCAACATGCATGAAGGTGAAAAACCTTCTGTGTGCAGAAGCCTCCCCAGCCCCCCCAATACTTACCTGAGCCCCCTCTTGATCCAGCGATGTCCACGGGAGCCTTGCTTCTCTAGGGACTCGCACTCCTGATTGGCTTTTAGCAGCAGCGGGAGCCATTGGCAATCACAGCCAGTGAGTCAATCAGGAAACGTAGGGGCGGGGCCAAGTCGCAGCTCTGTGTGTGAATGTACTCACAGAGCCGCAAGTTGGGCAAGCAGTTTGCTGTGGGGGGCACTTGGCAGTAGGGAGGAGCCAGGAGCGCTGGCAGGGTACCCGTGAAGAGGAGGTCCTGGACTGCTCTGTGCAAAACCATTGTGCAGAGCAGGAAAGTATAACATGTTTGTTATTAGAAAAAAAAGGCTTTAATATCGCTTTAACTCCAGAATAAGCAACCATTGCCTTAATATAATAGGCAGTCTTGTTCTAGGCCGACAAGGCCCAGGCCTAGGGTGGAACTTTGTGGGGGGGGGGGGTGCACTAGCACAAGTCTTCTCCACTCCCAAAGCACCCCCAGCACATATCCTCTTACCCCCCTCTCCCCCAAATCAAAAGATGCTGCGTCCTCCTCCCACAGCATCCCCTCTGTCCTGGGATGGGTCATACTTTAATTTAGGGGGGAGAACAAGTTTAGTCAGGCCTAGGGCAGCACAAAACCTAAATACACCATGGCCAATGGCGCCAATTTTCAAACTGCAGTGACACTGATATATCACTGCAGTTGAATTGCAGCCTGGGCAAGGCTGCAAATGACATTGAGGAGGCTGCAGATGGACGCTGCAAATTACACTAAGAAGGCTGCAAATGACACTGACAAGGCTGCAAGGCTGCAAATGACACTTCTAAGCATGCAGATGGATGCTGTGCAAGGCTGCATTGATGGGCATTTAAATGTAAGTTTTTTTCCTTAAAATTTCCTCCTAAACTTGGGGTGCGTGTTATACGCCGACACGTGTTATACGCCGATAAATACGGTACATACAAAATCAAAGGTTTGTTACACTGCAGGTAAATGCTCTTACTATCTATTCATGTCAGATGTGTCAAACTTACTGATGATATTTGTAGCCAAACTGGTTCTAAGAATATACGCCTATATTTAAAGTGTAACTATATTAAAAAATCGAATTTTCAATGAAACAATAGAACACAGGATGGGGTAAACAGCTCAATCTCTGTATTTGCGGACCACACTAAGCTAAGCAGGGCAATAACTTCTCCACAGGATGTGGAAACCTTGCAAAAAGATCTGAACAACCGAATGGGTTGGGCAACTACGTGACAAATGAGGCTTAACCGCTAGCCGACCAGCCGCCGCAGTTATACTGCGGCAGGTTGGCACGGCTGCGCAAATCACCATAGCTATACGTCGCTCCTTTAAGACGTCATAGCAGGCGCGCGTGCTGCGTGTCAAAGGAGCCGATGCACATGCCCGGCGGCCCGATGTCCGCCGGGCACCCACGATCGCTTGTGACAGAGCGAGAATGGGGATGTGTGTGTGTGTGTGTAAACACACACACATCCCAGTTCTCTCAGGGGAGAGGAGACAGATCGTGTGTTCATACTAAGTATGATCGGTCTCCTCCCACAGTCAGTCCCATCTCCACTACAGTTAGAACACACCTAGGGAACACAGTTAACCCCTTGATCACCCCCTAGTGTTAACCCCTTCCCTGCCAGTGACATTTATACAGTAATCAGTGCCTATTTTTAGCTCTGATCGCTGTATAAATGTCAGTGGTACCAAAATAGTCCGATCTGTCCACCGCAATGCCGCAGTCCTGATAAAAATCGCAGATCGCCACCATTACTATTAAGACAAAAATAGAAATTACATAAATCTATCCCCTATTTTGTAGACGCTATAACTTTTGTGCAAACCAATCAATGTATGCTTATTGCGATTTTTTTTACCAAAAATATGTAGAAGAATATATATCGGCCTAAACTGATGAAGAAATTATATTTTTTGGGGATATTTATTATAGCAAAAAGTACAAAATATTGTGTTTTTTTTTTTTTCAAAATTGTTGCTCTTTTTTTGTTTATAGCACAAAAAATAAAAAAACCACAGAGGTGATCAAATACCACCAAAATAAAGCTCTATTTGTGGGGAAAAAATACGTAAATTTTGTACGGGAGCCACGCTGCATGACTGCGCAATTGTCAGTTAAATCGACGCAGTGCCGAATCGCAAAAAGTGCTCTGGTCTTTGGTCCGGGGCTTAAGGGGTTAAAGTACCGTTTAATACAGAAGGGACAGGAGGGCCCTGCTCGTAGAGCTTACATTCTAAAGGGATTGTACAAAAGGTAATAGCTGTGGGGAATGATTTGATGGGGGTGGTTTAACAGGACAGGTTCCACTCAGAACAGGCCTCGCCATGGTCGACCAAAGAAGTTGAGTGCACGTGTTCAGCGTCATATCCAGAGGTTGTCTTTGGGAAATAGACATATGAGTGCTGTCAGCATTGCTGCAGAGGTTGAAGGGGTGGGGGGTAAGCCTGTCAGTGCTCAGACCATACGCTGCACACTGCATCAAATTGGTCTGCATGAAGAAGGAAGCCTCTTTTAAAGATAATGCACAAGAAAACCCCACAAACAGTTTGCTGAAGACAAGCAGACTAAGCACATGGATTACTGAAACTATGTCCTGTAGTCCTGATAAGACCAAGATAAACGTATTTGGTTCAGATGGTGTCACTGTGTGTGGCGGAAACCAGGTGAGGAGTACAAAGACAAGTGTGTCTTGCCTACAGTCAAGCATGGTGGTGGGAGTGTCATGGTCTGGGGCTGCATGAGTGCTGCCAGGACTGGGGAGCTACAGTTCATTGAGGGAACCATGAATGCCAACATGTACTGTGACATACTGAAGTAGAGCATGATCCCCCTCACTTCAGGGACTGGGCCACAGGGCAGTATTCCAATGATAATGACCCCAAACACACCTCGAAGACGACCACTGCCTTGCTAAAGAAGTGGAGGGTAAAGGTGATGGACTGGCCATGCATGTCTCCAGACCTTAACCCTATTGAGCATCTGTGGGGCATCCTAAAACGGAAGGTGGAGGAGCATAAGGTCTCTAACATCCACCAGTTCTGTGATGTCGTCATGGAGGAGTGGAAGAGGACTCCAGTGACAACCTGTAAATCTCTGGTGAACTCCATGCCCAAGAGGGTTAAGGCAGTGCTGAAAAATAATGGTGGCCACACAAAATATTGACACTTTGGGCCCAATTTGGACATTTTCACTTAGGGGTGTACTCACTTTTGTTGCCAGTGGTTTAGACATTAATTGCTGTGTGTTGAGTTATTTGGAGGGGACAGCAAATTTACACTGTTATACAAGCTGTACATTCACTACTTTACATTGTAGCAAAGTGTAATTTCTTCAGTGTTGTCACATGAAAAGATAATAATATATTTACAAAAATGTGAGGGGTGTACTCACTTTTGTGAGATACTGTAGGTGTGAACACCCATGCGATGCGATTCCAGTACGGAAAACAAAAAAGGGTCCTGCACCATTTTGGTGCTAATGTGGTGTGATTTCAGTCATACAGTTTGTGAGGCTGAATTTGCATCTTGCAGACATCGCATGTGATCTGCTCAGCAATGTAGTGCGAATGTAGTGCAAATCATCTGTCATCGCACAAGTGTGAACCCAGCCTAAAATAGCTTCGCATTCGCACCAAAATGGTGCAGGACCCTTTTTTTGGTCCGCACTGGAATCGGATTGCATGGGTGTTCACACCTTTGCAATCCGATTCCTGCACCATTTCACAGTTCGCACTGCGATCTGCAAACCGATTTGGGGGTGTCATTAACTTTACATTGACACCCTCAGCATTTTGCAGATTCAGGTGTTATGCCAGAAACCCGCAAAGGAATCGCGCTGGTTCCCGCATCGCACAAGTGTGAACCCAGCCTGAGTTCACACATATGCAAATTGGATGTGCGTTTTCTCTGCATCCAATTCGCATGACAGGAAAGTGGGACCGGATTTTAATGGGCCCGGTTGACACAGCTCCGGAGTGGCCACGGCCGCATTGAAAAAGGGTACTGTGCGTCTTCTGGTTCGATTCAGGTGTAAATTCAGGCAAAAATTCGGACCTGATTCGCAGCTGAATCGATGAACAGGGATGCACTGGACCCCATGCTGTGAACAGCTGCAGCTTGTGTGAACGGGGTCTAAATAAGGACATGTGGGTTTCAGTGCGTTTTAGATGTGTTTAGGTGTGTTCCGGTGCGTTTTTGATGTGTTTCACCATGTTCCAGTACAATTCAGGGCCAGTTCACACCACATGCAGTCCAGTACGTTTTTTTTCTGCATCAAAAATGCATGGATAGTAGATTATATGTTTTTTTTTTTTTTTTTTTATCCAAAATTTTTTTTATTGAAGTAAACATATAAATGCATACCGAAGCTTCAGATACATTTAAGTACACATTCAAATATTAGATACATTAAACTTGCTTAATCTGCAAACTGCATAGTTCTTGATATCATGTGTGTCACATACTTATCTATCTATACATTTCTAGACTATCTGGTCATTACTCATTCCTCAATCTGGTTTAAGGTCATTACTCATTCCTCAATCTGGTTTAAGGCACTAGCGTCCAAAGAGTTGACCTAATGGCTTGACATTTAGCCACATCAGATCTACCCATGACCAAATCAACCAAGGCTAGCCCTGATACATTCAGCCACGGCCCCAAAGTTTCTCAAACTTCTGGGAGCAACCTCTATGTTGGTAAATTATTTTTTCTTTCCGGAGCATTTCTCCCATGGCATTAATCCACTCTTTAAGAGCAGGAGGGTCCTCCGATATCCAGTGAGTCATTATTAATTACGTGCCAGGAATAGGGATCTAGTAACTGCCACTCTGATGTTCTCTTCCCAGTTTAACTCATCTAGTACATTGAATAAGCAGTGTTTTGGATCTGTAGGCATCTAGACTTGAAACACCCTGTTTATGGTGTCCACCACCCCCTTTCAGTAGGGGTGGAGTTTCGGGCACCTGCACAGAAGGTGGATCAGGTCTCCATGGCCTCTCTTGCATCTGGTACACAGTGGAGTGGAGTTAACATAAAACTTACCACATGAAATGGACCTGGAAGTGTGCCTTGGTATAATGGACAGTATACCAAAATAAGGGGGCATACCCTAGATAAGAAATGAGGAATGAAATGAAATAAATATGAAATGAGATAAAATGAATAATCTGTGAGGAGTATGAATATTTTGAGAAATGCCCTAAAAGGGGATGGGAGGGTGGGTATCGCGCACAGAAAACCGACAAAGACCACAGTCGAGCGGGCTGGTTAAATACCCCCTCTTCAGAGGGGATAAGGGAATTCAGACTGGCAACAGGGGAAGAATGAGGTGCAGACAAATCTTACACCAGACGCAATTTATTAGAGAACTTGCCCTTGACAAGTCCAATAGGGCTGACTCTCCAGGTACTGAACGGGGGACGAGTGAAAGGGCCTATTATAAAGTCCCGGTCTATTTCGGTTTGTAGGAGCTGGTCTATGGCCTGCTCATTGGTGGCCACTGACTGAAGATTCCTGCACTCATCGGTAGTGTGGGGCAGAGAAATGAGGCCAGTGTGGAACCTTTCTGTGAAACCCTGGATAAGGTAGGTGGCCAGGGAGGGAGTGAGGTGTGCAGAAAGGTAGAAGCCGAGCCATGTGACATTGACCTGGCTTAGTCATGCCTTTTTCAGCTGCTTGACTTTGCACAGGATCCTAGGATGTGCCCTCTGGCATAAGGTGCAGATGTGAAGCAGGTGACACTGGCTGAAGTTACAGGAACCGTAATTAAAATTATTGCATTTATTGCGGTGTGGGTAGCAGATTGGCAAATGGCGCACACCGGTGAGCGTAAGCCAGCAAAGTGGCGACAGAACAGCTCCGTGTCCATGAGACTACAATTTGTGGTTGTCTGCAACTGTATGAACCTGGCTGCTGCTTTGGCGGAGAAGGAGCGGTGGTAGTCGTAAAAGCCAAAGCCTCCATACTTGTAGCCCAAGTCTACTACAGTATGGAGGTATAGATCCAGCTCTTCCATTCTGCTGGGAGAGACTGAACATATGACATCCCTCATCATACCGAAGGCCAATGTGAACTCCGGTACAGATAATTTTCCGATTGAGTCTGGGGTCCTTGGCCTTAAGGACCACTGATACGTCCCCCCAAGTGCAGGCTTTATTCTTCGCCAAATAATGCACAGAAATTAGCAAAGAGGCGAGGTTGATGTCCCTGCTGTCCAGGATGTCCTTTCTGATGTTGGTCGGAACCAAATGGGATGGGTACACAACGGGACTCCACCCTGTGGTACCTGTGGAAAGGGTTGTTACAGCCTGTATTACGGTAGGGTCGGGAACAGCAACGGCTGGGCGGGTCTCCAGGAGTGCCACTCTGGTCTGAACCTCTGAAACTGAGGCGGTCAAAGGCGGTCAAAGAGGACTCTAACGTGTGTAGCTGTGATATGGCCGATGAAATGGATTGAAGGGACGCCTGCTGAGTGCTGGGTCCTGCTGCGGCTGTGGAGGAAAGAGAAGCTTGAAGAGCTCGGCCTTCCTAGCTGTAGCGGGAAAGGGCACCCCTCTACGCCTCAGTTCTGAGATCCCCTGACTTTACACTGTCACTCTCTGAGACCGGAGAAGGGGACAGAGGGGCCGTGAAATCTTCACTGACGGCCTGGGACATGGTTCTGGTGTTCTAAATGCCCTAGGTACGGTGTCTTGTCCTCGGGGTCGAGTCTTGATTGACCGGAACCTATTGAGGGTGACATGAATTTCAAGTTTCGCTTGTGCTCCCTAATGGCATACGTACCTAGGCAGTGTATATATTTTCCCTTTTTTTTTTTACCTGGGGGAATACCGTCCAACCTGGTGCAGGGTGTACCTACTGAACCCGACTGACCTGAAGAAAGATGAGCGGTGAAAACTCGTGAAGGACTTGTTTACCTATCTTGAAAGAGTGACTAGAATGGTGACTTTAACAGGCGGTCAGTGAGTCGAATGAAATGAACGAGATGTTTGCCTTGATCGTGAAATGAAATGAAAATATCTGCCATGACAGAGGCACGACTCGGTTGTGCCGCAGTTGTGACTGACAGCGAACCGGATTCTGGAGCATGTACTGAAATGAGGCAATTGGTGAAATGAGGCCAGATAGCTGGGGCACACCGGGACGTATCAGTGCATCACGGATGCAACTGGATTTGAATCGGATCGCGTACGTGACAGTGAAATGATTTGTTTGCCATGACAGAGGCACGAATCGACCATGCCGCTGTTGCGACTGACCTCGAATCGGACTCTGGAGCATGTACTGAAATGTGGCTTAATACCTGGGGCACGCCGAGACGAATTAGTGCGTAGATGTGACTAGATTCGTATCGGAGCGTGATACGTGACAAAGAAATGATATGCCATGACAGAGACAAGAATCAGTGACTGAACTCCCAACTGACAAGTGAATCCGTCTCTGGAGCATGTACTCAAATGAGGTTGAGAACAACTGGGCACACCGGAGCGAATCGGTGCATCTTAGATGCAACTGGATTCGTATCGGAGTGTGATACGTGACAAAGAAATGATATGCCATGACAGAGACAGGAATCAGTGACCGAACCCACAACTGACAAGTGAATCCGTCTCTGGAGCATGTACTGAAATGAGGCTGAGAACAACTGGGCACACCGGAGCGATTCGGTGCATCATAGATGCGACTGGATTCGTATCGGAGTGCAATACGTGACAAAGAAATGATATGCCATGACAGAGACAGGAATCAGTGACCGAACCGACAACTGACAAGTGAATCCGTCTCTGGAGCATGTACTGAAATGAGGCCGAGAACAACTGGGCACACCGGAGCGAATCGGTGCATCGTAGATGCAGCTGGATTTGAATTGGAGCGCGGTACGTGACAGAAATGAATGAAATGATTTGAAATGTTTTGAAATGGTTAGAAATGATTTGAAATGCTTCGAAATTATTTGAAAGGCTTTGAAATTATTAGAAATGATTCGAAATGCTTTGAAATGGTTTAGAAATGATTTGAAATGCTTTGAAATGGTTAGAAATGATTTGAAATGATTGAAATGATTGAAATGTTTACAAAATAAATGCCTTATGTGGCATTGCCGGTGTGTCACATGCGAGCAACAACGATTCGTCTTGTGATGCATGGTAACAACGGTGTTTGGTTGTGCGGGTGAGAAGTATACGTTACGGTTACGTGAAATGTTTGTGAGTAATTCGTGAGTTTTGATATCACAGTTTAGTGACATGGTAACTTGCAATGCGTGAAATGAAAACGGGAGCTGAAGCCCTACCTGCGACAGCCAAACCACGATACGTTGTACGACAACTGCGACTCGATAATGAGTGCTTCGAAAATGGCAACTTACGAACACGGAACTCATGAACACGGAACTCACGGACACGGGACTGATGAATACAGGAACTTACAAATACGGGAACTCACAAACGCTTAGTCTCGAATAGTCGGCCTGGTGACGTAACAGATATCGCGCACAGGAAACCGACAAAGACCACAGGCGAGCGGGCTGGTTAAATACCCCCCTGGCTCCTCCCATAAATTCAGGCCACCATACTGGCCTTCTAATATATAGTTGGGTCAATCTTTGCGATACATTCAAAGAGCATGTTGGCACTGCCTGCAGAACCTCCTCCCACTGATCTCCATGGGGGGGGGGGGGGCCTTAACACGCGTTTAGACTCGTTTCCAAGTGTCAAGCATTTTTTCTGCCCAATTTCTGCTGCTCCTGGATGCACTGGCAGAGGATTTTTTTCCTGCCTCTAAACTTTCCTGCCATTAAAAGGCCAGGTTTGTATATGTACAGCTGCAATTCCCAACACGGGGTCGGGTGAGTTCCTGTTGAGAATCAGGTTCAATTTTTTTCCCCTGTATTCGCACCTGAACCGGACTAAAACACGCACAGGGAATACTGACCGCTGCCGCCCCAGACATGTGTGAACCGGCTTCATTGAGAGCCAGTCACTCTCGCATGTCACGCAAATTGGATGCAGTGAAAACCACATCCAATTCGCACATATGTGAACCCGGCCTTAAAGTCTACGTGTGCATGGACACATAGGCTAACATTCAGGGGAGTTTAGAGGCAGAAAAAAAAAAAAAAAAAAAGCCAGATGCCCCTAGCAGCAGCAGTTCTCCTGGCTCTCTCCTCATTAGACAGAGAGGCTGCCATGGGGGCCATTGGCTCCTGCTGCTGTCAATCGCAGCCAGTGAGGAGGGAACAGGGGTGGGGCCGAGCCAACGTCAATGGACACACAGAGCCAACTTGGGAAGGAGCATGCACAAGTGCACTTGGCAAGGGGAAAGAGCCAGGAGCGCCAGTGGGGGACCTGAGAAAGGGAAGGATAAGGACTGCTCTGTGCAAAACCATTAAACAGAGCAGGTAAGTATGACATCTTTGTTTTTAGTTTTTTTACTATAAGAATCAATTTAAAATAACAAAAAAATAATAGATATTACTTACTATTATTGGGTTGTGTTCCTTTTGCTTCTGGCTTCTGCAGTTCTTGAAATCTTCAGCCTCTAATGCCAGCCCCTACACCCACCAAACTACTATTTTGGTGTGGCGCGGGTTAATAGAATTGAGGGAGCATGACTATGCCCATCCTTTCCATGCCCTCTTTTATTCATAGGTGTACTATAGCTTCCATGAATGAAACACAATCTTTGAATAGAGGATGGACAGATGATTGAGAGGTCCTCCTCCTCCATTCATTAGAGAAAGCTCCTGCACAGAGGCTTATGCCGCGTACACACGATCGGAATTCTCGCCGGAAAAGCCTTGGATGTTTTTTCCTACGGAATTCCGCTCAAGCTTGTGTTGCCTACACACGGTCACCCCAAATTCCGGCCATCAAGAATGCGGTCACGTACAACACTACGACGAGCCGTGAAAATGAAGTTCAATGCTTCCGAACATGCGTCAAATTGTTTCCGAGCATGCATCGGAATTTTGCGCGCCGAAATTGGCAAAGACGATCGGAATTTCCGATAGAAACTTTTTCCGTCGGAAAAATTGAGACCATGCTCTCAATCTTTTGCTGGCTGAAATTCTGACAGCAAAAGTCAGATGGAGCATACATACGGTCGCATTTTCCGACCAAAAGCTCTCATCGGTCTTTTGCTGGCGGATAGTGTGTACGCGGCATAAGTTTTACATTTGATTACTGCACAGATCTGGAACAAATACATAAAGCACACCAAGATTCCAGTAATAATACACATGCCTCCTGTATTTAAACAATATTTTCTTATCCTGGAGTTCAGTTCAAATACTCCTAATGTGCTGATTAATTCCAGCATGGAATTGAGAGTTGGCTCAATTTTCCATTCGATAGTGGCCAGTGTTTTTAGACTTGTTCTGGTTTTATCTCTCAATTCATTCAGCTTAATTATATATTTAACATACTTGCATCCGAGATCACTACAGAATGACTCTTACAGACCTGCCCTTGACTGAGATAAAAACAAACAGTATGCCATGTCACAGTACTTAGGTTTTTGTTGATAATAAAATAACCATTAATGACTGTTCTCTATAAAATACAGAACTAAGTCCATGTTATCATCCAGGAGGAAACAAGCTTGAAGAAGTAAATTCATAAATCATTAAATTGCTTGTGTTAAATATTTAGTGAGCAAATGCATCTGTTTTTTTTTTCATACTGTAATTCCTGGACTATCTCATAGTATAATTGCTTCTGTGAATCATTGGTTTAGTATGTTACATTGAGAACATATGTATATAAATACATGAATATAATGTATATAAATACATGAATATAATGGACAGTATATATATCTTTTTTTTTTACTTTACGATTCAGTACATTAAACTACTTCAGCCCCGGAAGGTTTTACCCCCTTCATGACCAGGCCATTTTTTGCGATACGGCACTGCGTTGCAACGCTGTAGTCAAATAAAATTATTTCGGTGGTATTTTATCACCTCTGTGGTTTTTAATTTTGCGCTATAAACATGTAGCGCTGACATCTTCGTCTATTAATGTGGTTATGTATATGTCAATGTTAAGTCTGTGGACATTAATGTAGTTCTGCACTTAGAGCCATCTAGTGACCAAAAATGGGCAATGCACTGGTGTGTTATTATCTCTGAACAAACCTAAAGACTCTTACAGCAAGTGACTGTGTTTTGATTTGGAAGATTGACCTTTTCTACCCAGCAGTCTGTGTGACCTACCCATGAACACTCTCTTATACAGTGCATGCTGGGTAGGGTATAAAAAGAACCGGAGCGGCCATATTAGGTCTCTTGGGATCACGTTGCCAGCCTGTGCAGACCTGTGAGGAGGTTTCTCTGAGACAGTGGCAGACAGTCACCACGGAGTGCAAACCTGCTTGTTTGCGAGGTGACCTGAAGGAGCCTGAGAGCTGGTGACAAAGCCCAGAGGTGCCCATCGGAGCATCGGTGATGGGATCCATTCAGCGGAGTGACACAGAGCATCTGGTCCAGCTGATACAGAAGCAAGCTGCAGTTACCAGATCAAAGTCATCACCCAGAACTCCGATCCAGTTGGTGAGCGGGTTACAGCCCACCGTTTGTTGATTTGTTACACGCAGTTAGACTCACTTAAAGGCCCCGCTGGAATCTGCAGTTCCAAGGAGGAGTAACAGAGCAACTGACACTGAGCAGGCTTGAGGCCTACTTCACTTTAGTGCCCAAGCATTGTATATAAGTTTGTGGCGTTACACCCGGAGCACCCTGAGTTGACTCTTTTCACACATTGGATTACAAATATCAGAGGAGTCATTTTAAGCTAGCGAAGAAAGAAGATACAGGAGAAAGTACTTTCAGTGAGGCCTCACGTATAACTTTTAAAGTAGGGGGAGCTCCCAGGTTTATATACACAAATATACCTTACACATTGTATTTGTTAATTGATATATATTGTGCTTTCATCCTACATTGGGATGACAGTGCAATCTCTGTAACCACCTGTTTAAATATACTTGCAGTAAAAAATGTTTCTGGTTAATTATTCAGCTGTGTGGCGTGCTGTTTTCCCCACCAGGTGGAGCCAGTGGATCCTGAGGGTATTATACAGGTACTTTACATTGTTTTATATTGTACTGTATTGCATTGCACCACAGCTGTGCCAAGGGGATCGAGTTAAGTTAGTGGGGTTACTCAGAAGTGTGCAGGCCCAATTCAAACTAGCAGCTCCTTCGGGGGTCAGTGCTACAAACAAAAAAAGGCAGACAATTTTGAAAAAAATATATATATATTTTTTAAAAAGAAAAAGTGCAGCGCTCAAAAATGAATGACTAAACAGTGAATACATTCCTTCACCTTGTGGTAGTGAAAATTTAGGTAGTGACAAAATTAATTATCACTAGAAACATACCAAAAAATAAATAAAAAAATAATGTGCTAAGTGAAACTTATATGAACAAATTACTACAGAAAGTATAATATACCCAAGTCTTAAACTGAGCATATAGAGTAAAAATTATGCATACACATGTGATGAATAAATGGTGCATTAAAGTTCAAAAAGTCCGTGACAGCAGACAGAATAATCTGCTTTTTTTTCCAAAATAAAAAACATTCAAAAAGTGTTGAGAGGTATCATAAGCAATGTTCAAATTGACCACGCAGATTTCATCATCTAATCGTAAGATATAAATGGAGGCTTACCAGATTCCTGGTCTTTTAAAGCGTATATCCAATCGATCAGGGTCATCCAGGTGCCGGTCTCTCCAACAGCCGTGCCTGTTACCAGGCTCCGCACACTTGTGTCCAAGCCGGTATCCCAGGGAGTCACCAAAAAGATAGAAAAAAAGCCTCCAAATCGTGTGGTATGATAAAAAAAGGGGGATCCTTTATTAAAGCTCCACCGAGCAGTAAACAACTCTAAACAGCATTTGGAAACAGCCTTAAACATATACAGGCTGAAATAAAAAGACGCCAGCAAGCTAGGTGAAAAACTGGCAGCGCTTAGACATAGGAAAAAAAAACTCCCTCTCTTGGAGTTTTGAATCGCGCATGCGCAGGACGCGTGGGCGTGGTTACCCGACAATCGTTTTGTCACAACGTGACGTCATCAGGGGTGACGAAACGATCACGTTGTGACGAAACGATCGTCGGGTAACCATGCCCACACGTCCTGCGCATGCGCGATCGCGATTCAAAACTCCAAGAGAGGGAGTTTTTTTTCCTATGTCTAAGCGCTGCCAGTTTTTCACCTAGCTTGCTGGCGTCTTTTTATTTCAGCCTGTACATGTTTAAGGCTGTTTCCAAATGCTGTTTAGAGTTGTTTACTGCTCAGTGGAGCTTTAATAAAGGATCCCCCTTTTTTTATCACACCACACGATTTGGAGGCTTTTTTTCTATCTTTTTGGTGACTCCCTGGGATACCGGCTTGGACACAAGTGTGCGGAGCCTGGTAACAGGCACGGCTGTTGGAGAAACCGGCACCTGGATGACCCTGATCGATTGGATATACGCTTTAAAAGGTCAGGAATCTGGTAAGCCTCCATTTATATCTTACGATTAGATGATGAAATCTGCACGGTCAATTTGAACATCGCTTATGATACCTCTCAACACTTTTTGAATGTTTTTTATTTTGGAAAAAAAAGCAGATTATTCTGTCTGCTGTCACGGACTTTTTGAACTTTATGCACCATTTATTCATCACATGTGTATGCATAATTTTTACTCTATATGCTCAGTTTAAGACTTGGGTATATTATACTTTCTGTAGTAATTTGTTCATATAAGTTTCACTTAGCACATTATTTTTTTATTTATTTTTTGGTATATTTCTAGTGATAATTAATTTTGTCACTACCTAAATTTTCACTACCACAAGGTGAAGGAATTTATTCACTGTTTAGTCATTCATTTTTGAGCGCTGCACTTTTTCTTTTTATTTCACTGTTTTGTCCGGTATCTAGGGCTATAGTGCTCAGCAGCTCTTGCTATTACTTACTGAGCGCGGATTTTTCCAATTTTTATATATATATTTTTTACCTTCTGCTATAAAACATACCCAATAAAAATATGTAAAAAATAAAAAATTTTCATCAGTTTAGATCAATATGTATTCTGCTACAAATTTTTGGTAAAAAAAAAAAATCCCAATAAGCGTATATTGATTGTTTTGCGCAAAAGTTATAGCATCTACAAACGATGGGATATATTAAATCTACTTTCACACTGAGGCTAAAAATAGCGCCTGTATAGCGCCTGTAAAGCGCCTCTCCTGTGTCTCCAGTGTGAAAGCCAGAGGGCTTTCACACTAGTGCGGTGCGCTTGCAGGATGGTCAAAAAAGTCCCGCAAGCCGCATCTTTGCAGCGATATAGGAGCGGTGTATTCACTGCTCCTAAAGTGCCCCTTCCCATTGAAAACAATAGGGCAGCGCCGCAAACCCGCCGGCAAAGCGCCACAGTGTTCACAATGTTGGAGCATCCCCATTGTTTCCAACACAGTCTCACTATCACAGATTTCTGTCAGATTGTCATCACACATTTTTTCATTTTTCA
Source organism: Lithobates sylvaticus (assembly GCA_028564925.1). Lineage (NCBI taxonomy): Eukaryota > Metazoa > Chordata > Amphibia > Anura > Ranidae > Lithobates > Lithobates sylvaticus. The sequence continues at coordinate 64,492,147 of CM053032.1, forward strand.
CTGTTTCTACACTACACTAAAACACTAAAATCCCTTTGTTTTGTTTTGTTTTTTTATTTGGTTTTGTTTTGCATCCTTTCACACCACCTGCAGATGGTACAAGAGCCTTGGCACTCGTGTCACCCTCGATTCACTCACTCACCTCATGCCTTTTGCTTCCCTGCTTTGCCGCATGGTGTGCCGCCTCAGCTCCCATGCCGGAGTCTGTCCCTGGCTGCCCAAGCAACCACTGCCACACCCTTTCCATCACCTCACCTTTGAGTATGGGTGGTTGTTTCAAGCATATTCTGTTCATTTATATTTTTACTCTTTAGATTTACTCATTGCCTGATGTAATATTTTCGTTTTATAGACATCCAATTTACATCAGCTCCTGATGTATCTTGACGCGTTTCGTGGCTATCTTGCCACTCGCAAGATAGCCACGAAACGCGTCAAGCTTCAGATGCCACAAATTCTATAAGCACGCAGTTTTGTAACATATTCTGTATATACTGCTTTACCCAATTTACTTGATTATTATCGTCTATGTGCAATATGCTAATGTATGAATCAATTAATCATGATGGAAGATGCAATATGTACCACTGCCTTTGATGCATTTTATTGTGTAATATTTAATAAATGTAACATTATCAGACCTATATAGCTCATTTTTGCCTCCAAATCTGAATTCTTCATTTAAAGTCCCAACCTCTCCTCTTGCTTCGATAGGTACAAGAAAACCTGTTTCCATTGGAACACCTCCATCTTCTTGGAGGAAGGTAGACTGTTTTTTGGAACGACCCCTGATCCCTGAAATGGCCCCAGGAGTTCCCCCTTCCTTCCTACACACTGACCCTTTCCCCCTCCCTTTTTTTTCAATTTACCTTCCGTCCCCCTCCTTAATTTTTCTTCTTTCCTTCCCACCTAGCTTCTCTGTAAAATTTACTTAAAAAATGGGTTAGCTACTAAACTGAGTTAGGCTGGCCATACACGGTTCGAATCTTAGCTGGTTCCTGGGCTGGCTGAATGTACCAAGTTGATCAATCAATCAACTTGGGTACAACCAGCCTGCTGGATTCTCTTGCAATTATCTCTAGCGGCTGCTATAGGCGCTAGCGATAATCGATGTCTTCTGCCGGTGGGGGCAGCTTTCCACGGTTTGTAGGAAAGAAATTCGCCTCGTGTATTGCTGGCCTTGGTTTGGTAATTCCTAACCTCCTCGGCTATCTGTAACTGAAGAGGTCATCTTATCCAGGTATAATATATAATATGTGAAAACATTTGCGCCTGAAATTAAACAATATAACTAAAAAGTATCAATGCAGCAGCTGTTACAAACGTGAATTGTATAGTGGAGTGGTGTCACAGGAAACAAATCCTTAGACAAAGAGCGCTATCAATAAAGACTTTTGATAATCCACGACAAAATAAATCTGACAGTGACCTTGAAAATAAATAAATAAATGATTAAATATCGGAGTGCAAGTAGTGACCAATGATAATATATTAAATAAATTCTTCATTCAAAAAATGGCATGCTCTTTGTGAAGATGTCACACAGTTGTGATTAATTGTTGATTGTGCTCCCAACCGATTCATAAAAGAAAAAGTGCAGATCCCTACTCACCGAAATGAGTTGACCCTTACGATAAGAGAGGTCAAAAGCGATGTGCGGTCTTGGTGACCAGAAGTTACAGGAACAGATTCCGTCACTAGCTTGTGGTCCACAGTCCTGGGGAACAGCCCAGAGGAGACTCTCACTCTCCCACACTAGAAGAGATCCAGACCGCAATCCGGTCTCAACGATCACAGGCTCCACACACGAGCTCCAACCATCAGCTCCCTGCTGCTATCCGTAATATTCAAGGATAAAAGGAAAAAGGACTCCTCTTAGCGTAAACCAGTATGACTCTTTATTAAAACTTTAAAAAGCAAATACAGTTCTCAAGCCGGTGGATAAAAAAACAACTTACTGCAGACACTTGGTACATCACATAAAGCTCTCAAAAACAGTAATCAGCTAGGCTTGCTGTATACCATCTGAAGCTTGATCCAAACACACCATGCGTCCTAGCTTGACATGTTTCGCCATCACAAATTACGTCATCAGAAGCTGAGTCTCAGACTCAGGAAAGTGAGAGTCTCCTCTGGGCTGTTCCCCAGGACTGTGGACCACAAGCTAGTCCCCACCATCCCCACCGTGAAACATGATGGTGGCAGCCTCATGTTGTGGGGATGTTTTTCTTCAGCAGGGACAGGGAAGCTGGTCAAGGTTGATGGGAGGATGGATGGATCCAAACACAGGGCAATCTTAGAAGAAAACCTGTTAGAGTCTGCAAAAGACTTGAGACTGGGGCGGAGGTTCAACTTCCAGCAGGACAATGACCCTAAACATACAGCCAAAGCTACAATAGAATACTTTAGATACTTTAGATCAAAGCATATTCATGTGTTAGTGTCAGAAACCATGAATCAGTCTGAGACAGAAGTACAGTTAAATCACACTTGTTTAATAATAATAAAAAAAGGTAAACAGAGTAAACGTAGTCAAAACATAGCCAAAGTTCAGGAACCGGAACAGATAGTCAGACAAGCCAAAACGTCAGGGAGCCAGATACCAGCATAGTAGAACATAGTAGAACAGCAAGCAGCATCTGGAGCCAGAAGGAATGTCAGCCAAGCAAGTCTGTAACAGGAACACAGGAGATGTGACCAAGGCGAGGGCAGAGATCATCTGAACTGGACGGCTTAAGTAGGCAGGACTGACAAGCAGGATATCATCAACAGGTGAATCACTGTGGAGAGATATGAGCTGGCAATTAGCCGACAGCTGAGCGGCCAGCTCAGAGAAGGAAGGGCTGAGCCCAGCACTGACAGTTAGAAGGGCCCAGTCAAAGTCCAGACCTAAATCCAATTGAGAATCTGTGACAAGACCTGCAAAAATTGCTGTTCAGACGCTCTCCATCCAATCTGATAGAGCTTGAGCTATTTTGCAGGAATGGGCAAAAATGTCACTCTCTAGATGTGCAAAGCTGGTAGAGACATCCCCAAAAAGACTTGCAGCTGTAATTACAGTGAAAGGTGGTTCTACAAAGTATTGACTTAGGGGGGCTGAATACAAATGCACGCCACACTTTTCACATATTTATTTGTAAAACACTTTGAAAAACATTTATCATTTTCCTTCCACTTCACAATATGTGCCACTTTGTGTTGGTCTACATAAAATCCCAATAAAATACATTTACGTTTTTGGTTGTAACATGACAAAATGTGGAAAATTTCAAGGGGTATGAATACTTTTTAAGGCACTGAATAAAAAATTAGCATACAGTAGATGTTCATTACAGATACTCCTCGTTTAATGACATACTTGTTTAATGACCGCTCAGACGTACGACCAGCTCTCCCAACCTGAATGATGCACTGTACATCATTTTTGCTGTTTATATTTTTGTGTTCTGTACTTATGCAAATTAAAACAATGTTATTGAGTTGGAGTTTTGTGCTTAGACCTTTTTTCTGAATACAGTACAGTACAGTAGTTAAGAGTTCTTAAAATATTGATTACTTGTGGCTCCTCGTTTATTGACCAATTCGTTTAACAACCTGGTAGCTGGAAGGGAACCTGGTCGTTAAGTGAGGAGAGCCTGTAATTGAATCTGCATGTTAATTTTTTTGTGTGCGAATGGGGCAAAATTTTATATCCTCTACATATAAATTATTTGCAAATAAAATGTGTGAATGAGGAAAATATCGCAATATGACACCAGACGGTCCTAGGGAGCATACTTATTTCCTATGCGAGTCAGCACCATCTAGTGCCCATACCACATTATGGACATTGGATGGCACTGGCTATTATATGAAATGAGTATGATTGTATGCAGTGCCATCTAGTGGCCATAATGCAATATTTTCCAGATTTACCCATTCAAATTGTGGAGAATATAGCCAAAAAACATTTGATTTTGCCCCATTTGCACAAAACAAATTTACAAGCAGTTTAGTTAGACAAACAGCTATGCTATTTTTTTTAACAAACACACCCCGTTGAATGTCTCTTCTGCAATAAAAGCCTTCCTGCTAGCAATTCTTCTTTATTTTTTATGTAGCACCCTCTACCTAGAGTAGGTTTCTTTTTGATAAGGGTAGGTAAATTTAGGCAAGCCTAGCTGGAAGTTAGGCATGTTTGTTTTGGTTTGTGTGGGTTGGGAGTGGCTCAGAATAGCAGCTATGACTCACAGACAGCATCACCTCACTGTTACCTCCCTCTTTCTTCTAGAGGCTTCTAGAAGAGGAGGAGGGGAAGGAAGCTGGAGCTGTCTGGGGTGTCTCAGGGAGCCCTGACCAATCCCCAACTAGGATTGGCATTGGGCAGGCCTCAAGAACTGAGGATGGAGTACTAGGCCTTTGAGGGAGCTCCCCAGTCTGGGGGGGGGGGTGACATTGGGCCTGGGACTCAGGTGCAGGATGAAGCCCTTTAGGAACTCATGAAGGATCTGAACAGGGGGGCACAGGAGGAGTCAGAGAAGGCAGCAGGAGCTAGTACTGTCGGGCAAGTCTTCAGGAGGGAACCGCCTCTTGCAGCTAGGAGGGCTGGTGAGTGACATGTGCCGTCAGGAGGACTAGAGAGGCATGCCAGAGAGGACCGAGAGGAAACATTCAGAGCTGGGTGTGGAACCAGTAGTGAGGATTGCAATGTCATGGGTAGTGAAGTCAGGCAGCTGCAGCCAGGAGGGCTGGCAGGGCCTTAAGAGGACTGACTGGGAGCAGTAGTCCACCAGAAGGACAGCTAGCACTAACAACAATTTACATATTTACTGCTACACCAGGGATATGCAATTAGTGGACCTCCAGCTGTTGCAGAACTACATGTCCCATGAGGCTTAGCAAGACTCTGACAGCCACAAGCATGACACCCATAGGCAGAGGCATGATGGGACTTGTAGTTTTGGAACAGCTGGAGGTCCGCTAATTGCATATCCCTGTGCTACACTATAGGGGCCCATGGTCCCTGCCTGCAAAAGGCAGGTTACTTAGGCCTGGCTGAGCCAGTGTCAGGTTTAACCACCATGTGCTAGCTGATCCTGGAACCACTAAATAAGAAGTGACATCCAGTAGGGATGGAGGGAACCACTAGATAGGAAGTGACATCCAGGAGGAATGGAGCGAACCACTAGATAGGAAGTGAAGAGTTGTGCTGGAGGAGTCCGGAGAAGTGTACAAAGATTTGTCCCTAGCAACTTTGCTATTATTTCACTGGGCATCCTATAATTCCCATACCCCATCCAAGTTGAATTCCCCCAATAAAACAACAAAAAAACAAAGCCAGCGTTCATTGTCTTGGAGTGTCTGGGAAGTGAATGCCGGGCGGGGAAGGGTGACAGGTGGGCCACAACACTTAGCAGCCACTACGCGGGTACCGCTACATTTAAATAAAGTTCTGCTGTATCTCCTACACTCTGTGACGGCATCTGGTGATGCTCAGCTCAGCTTGATTGCAGTTGAAAATAGTGCTTTGTGTTGTTGGTGCAATATAAGCATTTATTTGATAGATAATAACCCAAAGCATGTACATCTCTCCCCCTCATTTTAGGCTCCAATTTTTCCCCAGACATGCAAATTATGAAATATCATAAGATAATTCATTTCCCGTTTGATGTCAGGGATTTGTCCAGCTAAAGATAATGTCTTAACCTCTTATAGGAGAATAAACAGATGATTTTCTATATTTTCCCCTGAAACTCATTATATGGAGGTAAACTACAAGCCATATCATCTGCTGTATGATATACTGCCAAAATATTGTCCGCTTGTCACGAGCAAAGTTTCTTCTTGTCCGGTTCTGTAAGCCGGAAAAGAAACTGTCTAACTTTGCAGACATCTGCTGATAGTTGAGGTTTGTTCTTGCTAATTGCCTTTATCATGAAGCCAAGGGAATGGAATTCATTTTATATGTTAACCCTTTAAATGGACATATATGACTTATTTCATTGAACTGGTCTTGGTCAGGGTTTATGCCACCCCTTACCTAAATCTCAATAACAGAAAAAAGCTGCGCTGTATGCTTAGCTATCAATGAAATAAATAATAATATCGGAAATAATGTCCAGTGAAGTCCATATAAAAAATCCAATAGTGACTCAGTGACTTATATAAATAAATAACATAAAGTCCAATAAAACATGAGTGACTTGTGTGAAATAAAAAACACCAACGATGTGATCCACCACCGTATGGTTAATGTGCTTACCAGAGGCAAGCTATAAAAAGCTTGTAAAGTAATGTTATCCTGGAGTTAAATCCGCAGCAAGATCTCCGCAATCAAAATCCACACTTCCACTAAGTAGCGACCAGTAACGGGCTGTGTGTACTGAGATGGATCCACCAGTATACACTTATGAGGGAATTCAAAATAGATGACTCCACACTAGGGATGAGCCGAACACCCCCGGGTTCGGTTCGAACCAGAACCTTCGAACGGACCGAAAGTTCGCGCGAATTTTCGAACCCTATACGTTATAATGGACGCGAACGTCGAAATCAAAAGTGCTAATTACAACGGCCATGTTAATGTCATAAAACAGGTTTGGGGACCCGGGTCCTGCCCCAGGGGACATATATCAATGCAAAAAAACTTTTAAAACTAACGTTTTTTTTTTTAATGATGCATAAAGTGAAAAAAAAAAAGTGACATTTTCCTTTAATATGGTACCTGGGGGGTGTCCAAAGTATGCCTGTGAAGTGGCATGTGTTTCCCGTGTTTAGAACTGTCCTTGCACAAAATGACATTTGTAAAGGAAAAAAAGAAGCCATTTAAAACCACTTGTGAAGTGGCATGTGTTTCCCGTGTTTATAAACATTTGCTGTCTTTGCACATCTGTTCAGATGTCACCTCACTTTCCGTCCCAATGACAAATGTTTTTGGAAAAAGTGGGGTTTTAATTGAAACAAGGATTGGTGATAAAGTATCAGTAGAGAGGAGATACCTTTTTCCCAAATTAAATCTAACAGGATAGAATTTCCCTTCCTAGGGGTAGATTTCCTCTCACTTCCTGTTTTCTCTTTCCATTTTCAAGTAGGAGTCGTTTGTAAGTTGTTTTGAAAGTAGGGGCCTGGCGCAGAAATTTGCCCTATTAGATGTTGGTGTAGCCACAAGACTGGTGGGCACAGGAATGGGCCCTGCTGTGAGTTAGATCAAGATTTGTAATTGCATGCACCTGTTGAACAGGGCAGAAAAATTGGGCCTTTGGCGGTGGTGGTGGACGGTGTTGCCACAAGACTGTAGGCCCTCATAGTTACTCTTGGTGGGCGCAGGAATGGGCCCTGCTGTGAGTTAGATCAAGATTTGTAATTGCAAGCACCTGATGAACAGGGCAGAAAAATTGGGCCTGGCGGTGGTGGTGGACGGTGTTGCCACAAGACTGCAGGCCCTCATAGTTACTCTTGGAATGGGCCCTGCTGTGAACTATTAGATCAAGATTTGTAATTACCCGCCCCTGTTAAACAGGGGCTGAAAAATTGTGCCTTAGGCACTGGTGCTGGTGCCACAACACTGCAACCCGGCCCTCACAGATACTGTACTTGGAGCACAGCAGTGACACGTGTTGCGAAGCATGTTTTTAAAAAATTGTAAGTACACGCCCCTGTTAAACAAAAATTGTGCCTTAGGCACTGGTGCCACAACACTGCAACACGTCACAGAGACTGTACTTGGAGCACAGCAGTCACACGTGTTGCGAAGCATTTTTTTTAAAAAATTGTAAGTACACGCCCCTGTTAAACAGGGGCTGAAAAATTGTGCCTTAGGCACTGGTGCCACAACACTCAACACGGCCCTCACAGAGACTGTACTTGGAGCAGCAGTCACACGTGTTGCGAAGCATTTTTTAAAAAAATTGTAAGTACACGCCCCTGTTAAACAGGGGCTGAAAAATTGTGCCTTAGGCACTGGTGCTGGTGCCACAACACTGCAACACGGCCCTCACAGAGACTGTACTTGGAGCACAGCAGTCACACGTGTTGCGAAGCATTTTTTTTTTAAAAATTGTAAGTACACGCCCCTGTTAAACAGGGGCTGAAAAATTGTGCCTTAGGCACTGGTGTGGTGGCATGGATCATTGAGGAGGAGGAAGAGGATAGTCAGTGAACATAAGAGGACAGTCACTCAGCATCAGCATAGGCAGTCTTGAAGGGATGTGACATTAAAAATTATTCGGTTATATCCGCCTCAGGTGCCTGGTAGCTGGTGGTGATCCAAGACTGATTCATTTTGATGAAGGTCAGTCGATCAACCGAGGCGGTGGACAGGCGCACCCTATGATCAGTCACAAATCCTCCAGCAGCACTGAATGTGCGTTCGGAAAGAACGCTGGAGGCAGGACAGGCCAGTAGCTCAATTGCATACTGTGCAAGCTCTGGCCAGTGATCCATCCTCAGGACCCAGTAAGCCAGAGGATTTTCGGTGGGAAAGGTGTCCAAGTCTGACCTTGCCCCAAGGTATTCCTGCACCATGTATATCAGACGCTGGCGATGGTTGCTGGAAACCGATCATACCTTGGGGCTGCGGACTAAAAAATTGTCTGAACGCATCGGTCAGACGTCCACCTTCCCCACCGCTCCTTCTGCCACTGACCGAAGCCTCAGCAACTCGTCGCCCAGGACCAGGAGTTTGTAGCCTCCCAGTTTCTGGGAACGCGTTGCACAGACCTTTCTGCAAGGCCTCCCTGAGATGTCTCATCCTCTGCTCCCTCTGCGACGGCAAGATAAGGTCCGCAACCTTACCCTTGTACCGCGGATCAAGGAGAGTGGCCAGCCAGTAATGGTCCCTCTCCTTGATCCGAAGAACACGAGGATCCTTCCGCAGGCTTTGCAGGATCAGGGAGGCCATGCAGCGTAGGTTAGCTGAGGCATTCGGTCCGGAGTCTTCTGGGTCACTGAGGATGACATGATCGCCAGCCACCTCCTCCCAGCCACGTACAAGTCCACTGGCTTGTTGGGACTGTACATCATCCCTAAAAGACTGCTGCTGCTGATGCTGAGTGCCAGGCTCCACCTCCATGCTCACACAATCCTCCTCCTCCTCCTCCTCCTCCTCCTCCTCATCCTCTTCCTGTGTGATGGGTGGGACAGAAGGAACACTGTCCGGATAAAGGGGGCCTTGAGAGGCAAGGAAGTCCTCCTCTTCCTGCCTCTGTTCTGCCTCAAGTGCCCTGTCCATGATCCCACGCAGCGTATGCTCCAACAGGTGGACAAGAGGGACAGTGTCACTGATGCATGCACTGTCACTGCTCACCATCCTCGTGGCCTCCTCAAATGGTGAGAGGACAGTGCATGCATCCCTGATCATGCTCCACTGACGTGGGGAAAAAAAACCAAGCTCCCCTGACCCTGTCCTGGTGCCGTAGTCGCAAAGGTACTCATTGATGGCCCTCTGCTGCGTGTGCAGTCGCTGCAGCATGGCCAACGTTGAGTTCCACCTGGTGGGCATGTCAGATATTAGGCGGTTCTTGGGCAGGTTCAGCTCCTTTTGCAGCTCAGTCAGCCGAGCACTGGCATTATAAGATCGGCGGAAATGCACACAGACTTTCCTGGCCTGCCTCAGGACATCCTGTAAGCCTGGGAACCTGCCCAAGAACCGCTGCACCACCAGGTTGAGGACGTGAGCCATGCAGGGCACATGGGTGAGCTGCCCCTGTCGCAGGGCGGAGAGGAGGTTGGTGCCATTGTCAGAAACGACCATTCCTGGCTTAAGCTGACGTGGCGTCAACCACCTCTCGGCCTGCCCCTGCAGAGCTGCCAGAACCTCTGGCCCAGTGTGGCTCCTGTCCCCCAAACACACCAGCGCAAGCACGGCATGGCATCTTTTTGCCTGCGTACTTGCGTAGCCCCTTGTACGCCTACGGAGCACCGCTGGTTCCAAGGACAGAGCACTGGAGGAAGAAGAAGAGGAGGGGGTGGAGGAGAGAGGTGTGTCACAACCAGTAGCAGTAGTCGCGTTTTGGAGGCGTGGTGGCGGAACAACCTCCAACACTACTGCACCTTGTCCTGCATCCCTCCCAGCTGCCAATAGAGTGACCCAATGGGCCGTGAAAGAAAGGTACCGTCCCTGTCCATGCCTGCTGGACCATGAGTCAGCGGTAATATGCACCTTACCGCTGACCGCCCTGTCCAGCGAGGCATGGACATTGCCCTCCACATGCCGGTAGAGAGACGGAATCGCCTTCCGCGAGAAAAAGTGGCGTTTGGGAACCTGCCACTGAGGAACCGCACATTGAACAAACTCACGGAAGGGGGCCGAGTCTACCAACTGAAAAGGCAGCAGTTGATCTCAGAAAATAGAGGAGCTCTGTGTGATGCCACTAAATAAATAAAGAAAATAAAGTCCATATAAAACACACTTCAAGTCCTATAGGTGCTTCTGGGAACAAAATATAGCTCTGTGTGTGTAATGGGACTAACACACTTGAAGTCCATATAAAAAATCCAATAGTGACTCAGTGACTTATATAAATAAATAACATAAAGTCCAATAAAACATGAGTGATGTGATCCACCACCGTATGGTTAATGTGCTTACCAGAGGCAAGCTATAAAAAGCTTGTAAAGTAATGTTATCCTGGAGTTAAATCCGCAGCAAGACCTCCGCAATCAAAATCCACACTTCCACTAAGTAGCGACCAGTAACGGGCTGTGTGTACTGAGATGGATCCACCAGTATACACTTATGAGGGAATTCAAAATAGATGACTCCACTCCTCCACTGCAGGAAATCCCAAGGGGTCCCAGACCAAAGGCCACAAATAAACCCTCAATGGAAATCATAAAAGAAAAGGAGATACTCCCATAGTGTGAATCCGTTATAAAAAAATTTAATCCGAAGAATTAAAAGTTATACTTACAACATGGCAGTATAAACAAGCATGGTAATAAAAAACAGTGGTAACTTCACCGGCCGGCTAGCAATCACCCGCTCTCGGCAGGTCGCGATGACGTCAGCGCGTCAACCTCCCTACGATCGTTTCGTCTACTGACGAAATCTGCCTATTGATATTGATGTGGCAGCAGTAGCCATTGACAGCCCAGGCCAATTGTTCTTGAAGAAAAGATTGATAGCCTTTTACTTTGACTTACTCATATATACAGTAATCTGGTGAACTAAGCACCCATATTTAGGGGGTCACCTGTTGATTGACCTGCCCTTGGTTGGTCTGCCCATCTTTGAATATAAGAATAAACAAATAAACCGATGTCCTTCTGTTTGGTTAGTCCTTAGTTATATTACCTCCACAACCTCCATTTCAATGCAGCACCTTTTATCTTAAAATATGAGACTTTATTTTTTGAGGGTTTAAAGAAACACTAAACAACATGCTTATTCTCCAACAATAATCCATATACATCCTTTACCTAATGGCCATGTACTCTATTTTTCATAAAATTGCTTTTAACTGTGCTTTTCTGCCTCCTTCCAAGAGCTCCCAACCTCTCTTTTCCCCTTTAACTTATCTTTGTTTGGAACAAGCAGTAGATGTCAGTTGTGGTCACATGCACTGCACATTACAAATCCCATAGTCCATAGTTCATCTAGGGAGTGAGCAAGGGAGGGTGGCTACATTCCCACATACAGTGGGATCACAGAGAAAAAACATTTAACAGGAAGTCAGATCACAGCGGCAAAAAAAAAATTTGGGGATTTGGAGGAGCCTGAGAGCAATAGAAGGGACTCTCTTAGTTAGGAATACATACTTGCATAGAACTTCTTTCAAGGCTCAGTTCACAAGTTTGCGATTGATGCCTTCCACAGTGCAATTTGGAGTGCGTTTTACGTTTTTGTACTCATATTTTACTTTCAAACTGTTTTTATTACAAACATGAAAACTGTATATTTGTTCAAAAAACAGAAGGGAAGGCCTTCTGCAGTTAGAAACACCTTCCATGGTCAGCAATTACTACAAACAACAGTGTATACGTAACTGAGACTCAGAGTATACAAATCAATATATGAGCCTACAAGAAACAGAAAAATCCGAAACAAAAGAAAAACAAACTGACAGGATAGCTTCAGAGGCAAAGGGAGTTTCTTCCCCCCTGACACCCCTGACAACGGGAGCTGACTGTGTCAGGAGAAGAGGAAGACCCCCATAACCCCCAGGCCATACCCAGATTGGATAAAATTAAGGGGTAAAAGTGTAAAGGCTCTCTACACCAGAGCCAAGTTTGCATGCAGTAGATGTTGAATAAAAACAGTCACCTGTATACATCTTATACAATAATAGAGACAGAAAGAGAAGAGAAAGGAGAGGAAGAAGAAGACAAGAGGAAAGGGGATAAGAAAGAAGCAGCAGAAGGATAGGGTTGAGTGTTAGGGGGGTTGGAGATGTGCCAGGGGGCATGTCGAAAGGAATAGTTTAGGATATATGGTCAAGAGGGGGAGTGAACTTGAACTCCCGGTATGAGGGAAACTCCCACATATCGGGCCCAGGGCTCCCAGACCCTTCGGAATTTATCATAGGTGTCCGTTAAGATACTGGAAAGTTTTTCCTGGGACATGATCCAAGATATCTTCCTCTTGACAGCATGAAATGAGGGTTTTGGTTTTTTCCATGCAGTGGCAATGGAGATTTTAGTGCCTAAGAACATAAAGTGGATCAATCTCTGAGATGCTTTGGGTAGGTTGGGGATTGGAGAGTTGAGTAAAGCAACCTCTGGAGATCTGGGTACCTGGCAATTCGTCACCTTGAATATCATGATGAAAATTTTTCTCCAAAAGGAACAGATTCTAGGACATTCCCACCATATGTGGGCCATAGATCCCAGATGTTGGTATCCCCTGAAACATAATGGGTTCGCAGACGGGTAGATAGATGCCAGTTTGGTAGGGGTGAGATACCATCTGACTAGTAGTTTAACACTGGCCTCCATGAGGGATGTATTTTGAATTCCCTGAAATGATTTGGTGAGAGCCAATTGCCAGGTCTCCAGACTGTGGTTGAGTTTGAAGTCTGCCTCCCAAGCTGTCATGTAAGAGGACTTATCTGTTGGGTGAGTGAGGGCTGAGTATATTACTGAAATGCCTCCCCTCTGTTCCATAGCTTGTCCGCACCACAGCTCATAATCAGTAAATTTGGGAGGAAGAGGTTTTTCTTTCCATATTGAGTTGAGAAAATGGGAGATTTGGTGAAAGCGAAATCTTTTACGATCAGGGAGATCAAGATGTTGGGTGCAGTAGTGAAGGGTAAGTGGACCTTTGGATGTAAAATAGTGCCCTATCCGGTATAGCCCCTTATCAAGCCACCATCGAAAGGCTGAGATGTCCAGACCGGGAGGGAAATCGGGGTTATGAAAGAGGTGTGCTAGAGGTCGTCCCGTGGAGACCAGTGATGGCAGAAGACGAAGGGAGTCCCATAGAGAACCCGAGTGGGATAGAGTGGGTGACAGAATGGGGGGCCTGGTTTTAGGGGGGCACCAAAGTAAAAAGTCCAAAGTGAAAGTGGGGGTGGCCTGACGTTCTATAGCTATCCAATCCGGTTTTTCATATCTGGAATATATTGTAGATAGCTGGGCTAGTCAAGCTGCTAGATAGTATTTATGTAAGTTCGGAAGGCCTAATCCACCCCTGCGTCTATGAAGGAAGAGTGTGTTTTGTGGGATGCGGTAGCCCTTATTACCCCATATGTACTTTAGGATGCTACTTTGGAGTGAACGTAGGTGGTCTTTTCTGACCGGGATAGGAAGTGCGCGGAAGAAGTATAGTATTTTGGGGAGAAGGGTCATTTTTATGGAATTGATCCGGCCAAGCCAGGACAATTCATGTTTGGACCAAAGCTTAAGATCAGCCTCCAGTTTCTTGAAGAGTTTGGGATAATTATGTGTGTAAAGGGCTTCCGACTTGGCTGTCAAGGAGATACCTAAGTAACTAATGGCGGTGTCGTTCCATATAAATGGAAAAGAATGTTGGAGGGAGGAGACAATGTGTGGAGGTAGGGATATATTGAGGGCATAAGATTTGGAAAAATTGACTCTGAGCCCCGAGATTTTGGCAAAGTCGTCTAGTACTCGGTAGAGGATGGGGAGTGTAGTGATGGGGGAGGTTAGAAAGAGTAGGATGTCATTGGCAAAAAGTCCGCATTTATGCGTTTGGTCCCCGCAGTTTACTCCTTTAATATCAGGATTATGGCACATGGCGATCACGAGGGTTTCGATGACTATAGCGAAGATGAGGGGAGATAGAGGACAACCTTGTCTGGTGCCCCTTGTAATGGATATGGGTTGTGAGTAAAAGCCTTGGAGGCGGAGAAGGGCCTTAGGTTGGGAATAAAGCACATGGAGGAGACCAAGGAAGCGAGCCCCAAAGCCCCAATGTTCAAAAAGGTGGAAGATGTATTGCCAGGAGACCGTATCAAAGGCCTTCTGAATGTCTAGTGATAGGAGAAAGCCAGATTATTTAGGACCCCCTTCCCAGTTAGATTGTAGGATTGAGATAATATCTATTGCCCGTCTGATCTGGTCGGGTCCCTGCCTTCCGGGTATGAATCCGACTTGATCTTTTTGGACGTACAGGCCAATGAAAGAAGCCAGCCTATTGGCCATTATTTTGGTTAGAATTTTTATGTCATTGTTGAGGAGAGAGATTGGCCTGTAATTACTAACATCTTCCAAGTTTTTGTCAGGTTTGGGTAAAACTGAGATGAAAGCCGTATTGAGATGGGGGTCTAAGGGGTCACCATTGGTCTTAAAGTTGCAAAAGCGGGTTAAATGTGGAGCTAGTGTGTTCGAGAATGCTTTATAATATGGTATCGATAAACCATCAGGACCCGGGGCTGATCCCTTTTTGAGATCCTTGATGACCTCCAAGACCTCCTCAATCGTTACGGGTGTTTCCATCTTTTGTTTATGGGCATCAGACAGTGAAGGGATTGGGAGGCCTTCCAGGAACTGAGGAATGAGTTTTTCGTTGGAAAGGGTTGGACAGCTATATAAAGAAGAGTAAAAACCTTGAAAAGCACTAAGAACTTTAGTAGGGTTTGACGTGGGTGGTTGACCAGAGATTCTGAGTTTGGGCAAAGTATGGAGTCTAACTCTGGGAGAGAGTCTGGTGGCTAGAAGAGGACCTATTTTATCAGCCTGAGTATAAAATTTATGTCCAGACCAGCGGATAGATTTTTCAGCTTTGGTGGTAAGGGCTAGGTTGAGTTCCAATCTGGTCTTGTCAAGAAGGGCGGTGGGGACTCGGGCGGGGTCTCTTTTGTGCAAAGCCTTGAGGGAGGAGTATTCCTTATCTAGTTTGGAAATTTCTGCTTGTCTTTCCCTTTTGATGCGTGAGGCTATCTGGATAATCTTGCCCCTAATGAAAGCTTTATGTGCTGCCCAAAGCGTTTCTGGGGAGATATCATCCGATGTATTAAGAGTAAAGTATTCTTGTAAGGCCCTTTCAATTTCTAAAACTATAGTAGGATCAGAGAGCAGATGATTGGTGAGGTGGGGAGAAGTGAGTGTAGTCCCTCTTTGAAGGGTTAAATTCCCTCCATGCATCGGTGAGGCCATATGTGTGTAGCAATTTAGCTATTCTAAGACTTTCTTTAGTAGGACGCGTTAGACGGGACTTTAGGGGGTTGGATTTGTCAAGGCACTGATCAAAGGCCACGTTGGAGTCACCTCCAACAATGACCGTTCCTTCTAAATGAGGGGTAATGGTGCGTAACAGGGAGTCAAAGAATGTGGCTTGCCCCTTGTTCGGAGCATAGTAGGAGACCAGGGAATAAAGGTGGTCTCCAACCATGCCCTTCACCAGGAGAAACCTTCCATCCGGGTCCGCCAGTTCCGATATCTTAATAAATTTGCAGGTCTTGGCGAACACTATTGCGACTCCTTTAGTTTTAGTGTCTGCGCTTGCTAAAAAAAATTGAGAGAAGTGTGAGTGTAGGAATTTAGGGCTATACCGGGAGGGGAAATGCGTTTCCTGAGGACATCCAATTCAAGGGATTTGTAGTAATCTAGTACTTTTCTTCGTTTAGTTGGGGAATTTAGGCCTTGAACGTTGTGGGAGGCCACTAGAAACCTAGTTGTAGAACTATCAGCCATGGAACAGAGGGAGATCGAAACAGCTGTAGGAGCCCTCACTTACCCAGTGGAGATTGAAAGGCAGGATCGCATCCAGAAATTCTTCACACCGAGTAGTGTAAGATTGGCTGTGGAAGAGGTCATTCAGTGGAGTCATTCCTGGAAAGAAAAACAGAGTTAGGCACATCATCTCGAGAGTTAGCAGTCGTGAGGAGGGCAGGGGGGGGGAAGACTGAATGGAAGAGAAAAGTTCTCCAGAAGAAGGAAAGTGGGGTTCGGAGGAGGAGAAGCCCTCCGAGGCCCATGTATAGCGATCAATAGGTATCTGACCCATACAGGTTCAGATATCCCAACCCTCAGACGCCTAAGGGAGTCAAAGGGTAGGGGAGGTACGCAAGGGTTAACTCACGGAACCGGGCACCCTTATAGGGGAAAAACCCCGACATGAAAATATCTTAAAAGATCAGTAACTCAGTGTTAAGAGTAGCTAGTCTGAAAGAGTAAACAAAAAAGAAGGGACCAAGCCCTCGCAAGAGTCTGACCCTCCAGGCCGTTAAACCCCCTCTTGTTATCAGAGCAGTGTCATTAGAAAAATGCAGTCCTAGACTAGTATGGGAGAGCTGCTTTCGTAGAAGGTGAGGCAGAGGGTCGAACAGCCCAGCAAATATATCAATCCAGCTAATGCTATAGGAAACAATCAACCGTTAAGAGTATTAAGAACAATGGCAAGGGATCCGGGAAAGTGAAGAGAACGACCCCCTAGAAGAAGGGGTGCGTTCCTCCGGTCCTGTCCATGTTACCGGGAGATGGTTCAGGAGGAATAAAAATAGGCAGATCAGATGAGGTCATGCCTCATCTTTGGCCTTCTTGGCTTTTCCTGTCGCCCATAATGGGGATTGCGGGCTGGTGGGTGTCGGTCTCTTGTTTGAGCTGTGACCGGCGTTGGAGGTGTCCATCTCTGCTTCATGCCCTTACTTAAGCATGAAGCTAGGCAGGTCAGGAAAAGGAGGGGACAAGCAAGCGCCTCCCCCCCCGAACCATACCAGGCCACATGCCCTCAACATGAGACGGTGCTTTGGGCCAAAGGCCTCTTCCCCACAACCCTGGCTGGTGGTTTTGGGGGTCTGCTGGCGGGGGCTTATTCAGAATTTGGAAGCCCCAGATCCCGCCCCAGAATGCACCGATCGATGACGTGACAGGTTGGTGGTCTCAAGGTGGCCTCGCCCCTTAGCTATTTAAGAACTGTCAGTCTGCGGAGCAGGCAGGCAGCCGGAGGCTTTGGTGTGATCAGAGCTTTTCTTTTTTTCGAGTTCAGCGAGTGCCCTGATTGACGATGGATTTACAGCGGGGGGACATTTTTTTTATTTTTTAATAAAGGATTTGTCCAAAATGTACTTTTTACATTATTTTTGGTGAATGGGTGGGCTCATTTACAGAGGGGCATGGGCCAGGGTTGTGGGGAAGAGGCCCTTGTCCCCATCAACATGGGGACAAGGTGCTTTGGGAGGTGGGCAAGCTGAGGGCATGTGGCCTGGTATGGTTCAGGATGAGGGGGGCCACTCGCTCGTCCCCTCCCTCTGCTGACTTGCCAGGCTGCATGCTCGGATAAGGGCCTGGTATGGATTTTGGAGGGAGGACCCCACGTCATATTTAAAAACATTTTGGCGTGGGGTTCCCCTCAAAATCCATACCAGACCCAAAGTTCTTGCCGATTTTTTTATTGCCGGCAATTCAGCTTCCCCACTGACTCATCAGTTGTTAAGGAAGTGACAGCCGTCTTCCTGGCCCACTCCTTAAAGTGGAGTTCCAGGCTTTTTTTTTCATTTATTAAAAGTCAATAGCTACAAAAAGTGTAGCTCCTGACTTTTAATAAACAGACACTCACCTGTCCCGCGGTCCAGCGATGCCTCGCTCCTCTCCCCCTCCTCTTCATGGCACCTCAGAAGATTGCCGAGAGGGAGGGGCCGCCTAGGGGGAGAGGAGGAGTCGCCTAGGCAACCCGTAGTCCGAAGTGGGACAGGAAGTCCCACTCAAAACTAGTCACCCACCCCCCCCCCCAAAAAAAAAATTACATGCCAAATGTGGAATGTTAGGGGGCAAGGAGTACTTAAAGCGGTAGTTACACTTTTGGGTGGAAATCCGCCTTAACCACCAGAAGAAAAAAAAAGTAAATTGCAAAACGCATGTAAAAATGCACTTGCGTTTTTGGTGCAGGTCCATTGAAGTCTATGACACACAAAACGCAATCTGCTGTGGGAAAAAAGTCCATGACCTTTACCAAAAACGCACTTTGGACACAGATGATCACAGATTGCGGTAAAAAGCCAATCACAGCGGGTCTTTACCATGTAACACAGCTGGTCACATGTAAACAGGCTTGCCGGTTATCGGCAGTCCTTTCTCTGTGTGTGGAAAAGAGAGCCAATAACCGGAAAGGCTGACAGGGACAGTTAGTAAATTTTTTACATAATTTATGCATACACATGCATGTCATTTTTTACACTAGAGATTTCTGTCAGTTCCTGGCAGAAAGATCCAGTGTAAATATGCCCATGAGCATGTAGCCTAAGGCGGGGTTCACACTGCTGCGATGTCAGACATTGCATGTGATTGGCACTGCACTGCTGTGAAAATTACATGCGATGTCTGTGCGATGCAAATTCAGCCATACAAAGTCATGCAGGACCCTTTTTTGGTCCGCACCAGAATCGGATCGCATGGGTGTTCACACCCATGCAATCTGCTTCCCTTCCGAATTTACAGTTTGTACTGCGATATGCAAACCAATCTGGGGGTGTCATTAACTTTGCATTGACATCCGCAGTGGTTTGCATAGGGCAGTGTGAACTGCCTGCGAGTTGTATGCAATACGGGAACCCGTACTGGATTTGCACGGGTTCTCACATCACAGCAATGTTGCCAACCTACCAGATTGAAATTTACTGACATGACACCCAAAATTTACCAGCACAGCCAAGTTATTACTGGCATTTCCAAAAGTTGCAAAATTACAGTTTTAAGTGCAAATTTCAGTATTTTGGCTACAAACAAGTACAATATGCAATTAGAAATGTGATTTAGTGTAAAAATTAGGGCAAAAAACATATTTCTTATTTTATTTTCAATATACAAAAATAAGTTTCTCAGGGACAGGACAGTCTCTCTCCATGCCAGGTGGTCCCTTCAGTTCAGTCCCCTCCAGTCCAAACAGCACTGACAGTCCCGCTCCAGGCTTGCCTTGCTCCCATCCCACACAAGAGGCTCCAGCTGCTCGGCTGAGCTCTTTTGCACTATGACATCACATGAGATGTTCAGGCACCGCCTCCGCCAGATCCACCCCCTGCTCGCCCCGCCCTAACACACTGTAGCAGGAACTCGGATGGTTTGGTCGGCTCCAGGCCGGAACTGCAGAGCCAAGCATCACAGCCATATTTTTTACTGGCAACCCTTTGCTGTCACTGGCATTTACTGGCAGAAGAAAAGTGCCTGTTTTTTACTGGCTGCCAGTAAAAATACTGACGGTAGGCAACACTGCATCACAGCAGTGTGAACCGAGCCTAAATGTGCTATGTACTCCATAGGAGGTTACATAATTTTTACAGTTTAATAAACATGCTGTATAAAAGGAAAAATTGAGTTTTTATCTTATATTTGGCCAAAATGTACCCCTTAGCATATTGATGGTGTAAGACACAGCAGCAAAACATTCGGTCCTGGTTGAATGTGAATAGTGGTTGTGATAATATTCTTAGTACTCCACGTTGATATTTCAGGCTATATCTAAGGAGTGTGATGTGGGCGTGTTTAGAAATTCCTCTCTTGCGTTTCAAATTGGTGAGCTTAAAGTGACTCACAGATAACAGGAAATAAGGAAGGGGGTGGTAGTGCTGAGCAGGTTGTTTCTGCATCATTTATATTTCAATGCTTTAGGCCTGGTTCACAACTATGCATTTTTTAGTGCGTTTTCAGTTTTGCAGAAACACACTACAGTCCATTTAACATGGTTTCCTATGGATGTGGTTCACATCTGTGCATTTATTGGAAAGGGCTGGCGATTTTTTTCTGGTTTTGGGTTCCATAGATTTCAATGGATCAAAAAAGTGTATTGAAAAACGCAAACTGCATCTGGAATATGCAAACTGCAACCTGCCTAAGGCCTCATGCACACTGGGCATATAAAGCACCCCTTTTACAGGCATTTGGCGTTTTTTTTTTTTTTCTTTCAGCCTGTAAAAGCATCTCTATGTTCACCTATGTGTCTATGCACATATAGGAATTTACAGTCATATTAGCAGAGGAGCGCTTACAGACTGAAAAGAAAAACATCAAAAGTGTGTTCAGGAGAGGCGCTGAAGAGCAGAAAAAAACCTGAATGCACCTAATTGCAAATAAGCGTTTAAGCATTTGAGTGTTAATGCATTCCAATGGCCAGAATAAATGAATATTCTGACCAATGGAATCCATTATTGCTGAAACACTTGATGCGTCTGTAGGCAGGTAGTGGTTAACCACCACCAATTAACGAGTAAATTGGGCTCCCCAGGTTTTTCTTGGTGGGTTTTTCTGGGTCTGATCCCTGGTCCTGTGTCCTATAAAAGGGATGGAGGCCCAGACCCTAGGGGCTGCCTGGGGGTTTCTTGTTGCTGTTTTGTTGGTTCAATGCCAATCGGTTAAGTCTGGCCAGACCCGTACCCCATACCTCCCAACAGTTTGAGATGGGAATGAGGGACACTGACTAATAAACGTATGTAGGCATAGGACAGGCCCCCTGACACACCCCCTTAAAGGAGAACTGACCAAAAAAAATAATGTTAAAGGGGTTGTAAACCGTTTTTTTCACCTTAATGCAGAGCCTTGCAGCACATCTGTGCATGCACTGGCAGAATAGATCCCAGATAAATCCCAGATCTCAGCATATGTGTGCATGCACAGGACATCCTTTTTTGTGTGTGGACGTGCCGCGTGGTTCTGCTGGAACCTGAAGGCCGGGCAGAGCCCTTCAGCACATATATGCACACTTCAGAAACTTGTAACTCTAATTAAGTAAAGAAATACATAAAGCCACTGGTTCAGTTGCATACACTTCTTAGATTCCAAAGTGTTATACATTCTTGACACACCTTCCTTGGATGAAACCTTTAGACTTTAGTTCTTGTTCTTGCAATTGATCAACATGGATGAAAGACTATTTTACCCAGCTGTAGCTCTGCTCTATTTTGCTGTTTTGACTTGGGAGAGTCGTGGAGACAGGCTGGTACTTGGAACTGCTGCATCACTTAACGTGTTTCTCCTCTTTGTGTTGGCACAGCCCTACTGCCTAAGTCTGGGTGGGATCCAAGGGGTGGTAATCTATGTATCAATGGCCTACATATCATATCGTTTTCTGCCAAGACAGAAGGAAAAGAAAGTAAGGACTGTTGAAAATATGAAAGAACAGGACAAGAGCAAGAAAAATTTGATGAAAAGAAAAGAAGCCAAGAAGGAATAAAGAACAAGAAAAAACCTGGGAGAAAACATTGCAAGGTATAAGAGTAAAACAGTGATTGTATGACCATACTAATTATGTGTATAAGAGACAATGGAGACCTAATGCATTTATGTAAGTAAGGAGTTACCAGTGTTTAGGCTTGTGAATTAAACTGTGGAGGAGCAGTTAGAGGCAAAACTAAGACAGGCCATAGATAATGCAAATTTCTTCCCTTCTACCATGTGTTGAAGGGAAGAAAATGGCTTGATTACCCCATCAATACAGTCAGTGTTGATGGGGTAGGAGGAGGAGGGAGGAGATGCACAGACGCCGTGAGGAGACGCACAAGAAGTCACCACCCATTGCCCCGATGCAGGGCCGTCTTTAATATTGATTGGACCCTGGGCAAAACTTTTCTTGGGGCCCCCCCACCCCCCATGTAGTTTTACTCTCCAGCTGCTCTGAGACATACAATAAATAGCAGCTAGACTCAAAATCAGTCTACTGAATCAGATCAGGCAGCTATTGCGATTGGTTAACAGAGGTTACAGTGTATCATTACCACTCACTGACTGGTTGCTAGAGGTTACAGCACACATTATGGCTCACTGATTAGTTGCTAGAGGTTACAGCACATGATTTCTGCTTGTTGATTGGTTGCTAGAGATTACTGTGGATATGACCTCAGGGGGGCATGGTATACATATAAATCCTGCCGGCCGTCCCTATTTACATATTAACCACTTCAGCCCCGGACCAATTGGCAGCCAAAGGACCAGGCCCCTTTTTGAGATTCAGCACTGCGTCGCTTTAACTGACAATTGCGCGGTCGTGCGACATGGCTCCCAAACAAAATTGGCGTCTTTTTTTCCCACAAATAGAGCTTTCTTTTGGTGGTATTTGATCGCCCCTGCGGTTTTTATTTTTTTGCGCTATAAACAAAAATAGAGCGACAATTTTAAAAACAATGCAATATTTTTTGCTTTTTGCTATAATAAATATCCCCAAAAAATATATAAAAAAAAATATTTTTTTTCCTCAGTTTAGGCCGATACGTATTCTTCTACATATTTTTGGTAAAAAAAATCGCAGTTATCGATTATTGATTGGTTTGCGCAAAAGTTATAGCGTTTACAAAATAGGGGATAGTTTTAGAGCATTTTTATTAATATTTTTTTTTTTACTAGTAATGGCGGCGATCAGCGATTTTTATTGTGACTGCAACATTATGGCAGACACATCGGACATTTTTGGGACCATTGTCATTTATACAGCAATCAATGCTATTTAAATGCATTGATTTCTGTATAAATGACACATGCAGTGAAAGAGTTAACCACTAGGGGGAGGGGAGGGGTTATGGGCTGTGACGTGTGTGTGTTTTTTTACATTAGGGGCGGGGCTAACATCTGACGTCATTGATCGGCTTTCCCGATGACCGGGAACAGCCGATCAATGACAGGCAGTGTAGGAAGCGCGGGGAGAGGTTTGTTTACACAGACCTCTCCCCGTTCTTCAGCTCTGTGACCCGATCGCGGGACACCAGCGGCGATCGGGTCCGCTGGTCCCGCGGCCGGGGTCACGGAGCTCCCGACCGGGTCGCGAGCGCACCGCTGGCGGCGCGCACGCGACCCACGGGCAGGCAATTAAAGGGCCACGTTTATATACGTGATTTTGCCTGCCTGTGCCATTCTGCCGCAGTATATCTGCGTGAGGCGGTCGGGAAGCGGTTAATGCCACCACTATTAACATATGAATGCCGGTAATTTACATGTAAACACAGGGTCTGCAGGTGAGTCATCTTTACGCAACAATAGGGCAGAGCTGGGCAGCATTAGTAGCAGCACTTCACACTGAGATATTGGGACACAGCACAGGACTAAAACCTCAAGGGGCGAGGGAATTTAAACCAGGATAGTTGGCAAGTATGAGGCAGCTGCTTTGGGCCCCACAACAATGACAGGGCCCAGGGCAGCTGCCCCTTTTGCCCTGCCTTAAAAACGGCCCTGCCCCAATGGAAGCGCTGCTGGCTTGATGGGATCGACCGACCGGGGGGGTGGCTGTGGGTGCATTGTTCGCCCCCCCAAAAAAACTACCAGCTGCCACTGACTACCAATAATGGCAAAGGAGTGAACAGAGAGCATAGTGCTAGTTGCTTATCAGGTTGGTCTCCTTCAGCCCCCATGGCCATGTGTATCGGTCCTATTGCAGCTGTAATCTGTGACCCTTGTTTCTACTTTATAAGGAAATGGAATGAGAGTAGCCATTCTGGGACAGAAAGTGTGTTATTCGTAGAATTATCAGCTGAAAAAAATCAGCTACCAAATCTGAGGACTAATTAGCTCTAATGGTTTTTTCAGGTTTGGATATGCTTTAATTTACATTAGCTATATACAAAAAGGACCCATTCAGATCAGCATGTGTTGGAGGGATGTACAAACCGCAGTGAGCTTTAACATTTTGTTAATTTTGAATGGGCTTCCAATGTGTTAGCATGCAATTCAAAATGAATGGCACCACAATGCTCTGCACCATGTTTGGTGCACTACCATCGGTTGTGGTAATTCATTACTGCAGCACAACATTGTGAATGGGCCCAGATAGACCAGGCACTTTGAATAAACTGTAATGCCGCGTACACACGATCGGAATTTCAGCCAGCAAAAGACCGATGAGAGCTTTTCATCGGAAAATGCGACCGTGTGTATGCTCCATTGGAATTTTGCTGGCCGAATGTTCTCAGTTTTTTGACGGAAAAAGTTTCTATCGGAAATTCTGATCGTCTGTAGCAATTCCGATGCGCAAAATTCCTACAGTGCTCAGAAACAATTTGACGCATGCTCGGAAGCATTGAACTTCATTTTTTCTCTGCTCGTTGTAGTGTTGTACGTCACCGCGTTCTTGATGGTCTAAATTTGGTGTGACCGTGTGTAGGCAAGACAGTTTGGGTGGAATTCCGTCGTAATTCTGTCGGGAAAACCATCAGAGCTTTTTCCGATGAGAATTCCCATCGTGTGTAGGCGGCATTAGACAATGGTTTTGGAGGATTTGCCCTGAAATGTTTGATCCAAGTGTCCTGTGACCTAGAATCTCGGCCCAGATAGACAACTGATTGAAATTGCTTTCACTTTCTGTTTCGGAGACAATCCAAATTTTTGTGAAATTTCCAAATTTTGGTGAAATGTACTAAATTTATCAAAGAGGACAAAACTAATGTAATATTTTAGTGTTTTTTGAGGATGGAAAGGGTTTTAAGTGGCTCCTAAGAAATACAGAAGTTTATTTTAACTATCGTGGACCTGTTCTTACACAAGAATTAAAACTTCAGTACACAAATAATAATTATACATACAAAAACAAACATAAAAAATGAATAAACTAAATAAACTGTACTTAAAGCGGTATTATACCCAAAACAAAAAAAATTATATATTGCAGCTTACCAATCATTGTATGTGGTGGCTTCTTTTTTAAGCCTTTTCCCCCTGGCCATATGACCAGTAACACACCTCCTGTATTAGAGTGCCCCCACTCTGGTTGAAGGAGCACAGGGGGATCTTTGGACAACTGCATTGTTAATCTGGGGGGAAGGGAGTGTTAGATGTACTAGCATATTTAGATACACTAACAAATTGAAGGCAAACTCCAGATAACACTTTATAAGCAGTTACAGTGGAGTTTTTTTTTTCTTTTGGGATAAAGGTTTTACATAAATAAATAAAATCTGATCATTCTAAGCACCCTTATCAGTGTTAAATGGTTTGTCTCAACTCTGTAACTGATACTTCTGCAGTACAGCTTGTTCTGTTGAAAAACAACAAACCTACTGGCCAAATCACCAGGTGAAAATAAAGGGAAAAAAAGCCTTTAAAAAAAGAAATCTAATGCGAAGAAATCTAATACGAAATAAGAACTGGTAAGCTGCAATGAAAAAATGTTTTACCTTTGGGGTTTAATAACGCTTTAACAACCTCCCACCATTCCTGAAAAAAAAAAAATTCTCTAAATATAGAAAATCACCCCTCTTATCCTTAACCGCTTCCCGACCGCCTAACGACGATATACGTCGGCAAAATGGCACGGGCAGGCAGAATCACGTACCTGTACGTGATCGTGCATGTGCCTGCCTGTGGGTCGCGCGCGCGCCGCTAGCGGCGCGCTCGCGACCCGGTCGGGAGCTCCGTGACCCCGGCCGCGGGACCAGCGGACACGATCGCATCGCCGCTGGTGTCCCGCGATCGGGTTACGGAGCTGAAGAGCGGGGAGAGGTTTGTGTAAACAAACCTCTCCCCGCGCTTCCTACACTGACTGTCAGTGATCGACGGTTCCCTGTCATCGGGAACGCCGATCAATGATGTCACACGTACAGCCATGCCCCCCTACAGTAAAATGAACACAACACGTCACACTGACTCCTCCCCGCCCCCTAGTGGTTAACCCCTTCACTACAACTGTCATTTACATAGGAATCATTGCTATTTAAATAGCACTGATTTCTATATAAATGACAAATGTCCCAAAAATGTGTCAAAAATGTCCGATGTGTCCGCCATAATGTCGCAGTCACAATAAAAATCGCTGATCGCCGCCATTACTAGTAAAAAAAAAAAATATTAATAAAAATGCTATAAAACTATCCCCTATTTTGTAAACGCTATAACTTTTGCGCAAACCAATCAATAATCGCTAATTGCGATTTTTTTTACCAAAAATATGTAGAAGAATACGTATCGGCCGAAACTGAGGAAAAAAAATGTTTTTTTATATATTTTTTTGGGGATATTTATTATAGCAAAAAGTAAAAAATATTGCATTTTTTTCAAAATTGTCGCTCTATTTTTGTTTATAGCGCAAAAAATAAAAACCGCAGGGGCGATCAAATACCACCAAAAGAAAGCTCTATTTGTGGGAAAAAAAGGACGCCAATTTTGTTTGGGAGCCACGTCGCACGACCGCGCAATTGTCAGTTAAAACGACGCAGTGCCGAATCGCAAAAAGGGGCCTGGTCCTTTGGCTGCCAATTGGTCCGGGGCTGAAGTGGTTAAAGGCAGTACACCTTGTGCAGCACCAAGAATCGAATCAAATGCTGCTGATCCATCGGAAACCTGTGGTTTTCATATAATTAATGCATCTATAGCAGTGCAGTATTACACAACAGTTTATGACCATACAGGGGGATTTTTAGTTCAGGAATTCTAAAAGAACCTAAGTTGTTGTCCTTATTTCTTCATGTGTGGGAAACTGACCACTATCCTGATGTTCTCTCACGGCCTTTCAGCTAGTTTTCCATCAGCTTCTATGTAATGTTCTATAAACCAAAAGACCACCGCTGAAATAATTATTTTCAAACTTTGGTATCAATTGCTTTACTTTCTTGGAAAATGCATGTAGAGTAAAACCTTGGATTGCGAGCATAATTCGTTCCAGAAACATGCTTGTAATCCAAAGCACTTGTATATCAAAGAAAATTTCCCCATAACATATCATGGAAACTCAGATAATTTGTTCCACAACCATTTATTCATAGGTCCTTCAGTTTATAGTCCATATAAAAAGATTATAGCAATGTGACCAGGTTGTGTAACCACAAAATGTCCATCTACAAATGGAAGCCTCCACAAGGGGTATAGAAGCAAAATCCAGCAGGAGCAACAGAGTATAAAAGAGAAGAAAGGTGCCTCTAAGTGTAGTGATATGTTTCTAAATGATGTACCTTCATTAAATGTAACCATATTTCTACACTTAGAAGTGCTTCTCTTTTATACGTGATGCGACGCTACTTGTATATCAAGACATCACTTGTATATCAAGTCAAAATTTATTTTGACTTGACATTTGTCTTGCAAAATGCTCTCAAACCAAGTTACTCTCAAACCAAGGTTGATTGGTGATTAGTGATTTTACACAGAGACACACTTGGATACCTTGCTGTCGTTTTTTGTAACAAGCAACCAGAATTCCTACATCTCTCAGGGCAGAAAAATAATAATCAGGTGGTGGTAATCCCTGTTAAAAATGATTATATCTACAGCTCATGGTACATTGACCACACCACATTGGCTGTCAACTCCACGTTGGCTGAGAGACTCCTTACACTGGATACCAGTAGAACAAATAAATGATGGGCACCATCAGAGCCATAGGGTTCAAAGCAGTCTGGTTGAGAAGGGTTGTCTTAGGGGCTCCAGCAATGAGAGCTCCTCACCAGAATTCCTACGTCTACCCAACTGAATTCCTCAATGTAAAGTCTAGTGACCTCAAGCTCCCATGGCGGAATCTCATAATGTAGGAGTACAGAAGCAAACATCACTTGTTATAGGGATGGATATAACCATATAGAAATCTCTATTAAAGTGGAAGATTTCCCCTGTACTCCTGTTCCAGGGAAAAATGAAAAAAATTGGATTTCCCTCACTCTTATGCTGCGTACAGACCTGCAAATTTTCTGTCTGAAAAATCTTGGATGGTTTTTCCGATGGAATTCTGCTCAAGCTTGACTTGCATACACACGGTCACACAAAAGTTCTGTGAACTTTTGACCGGCAAGAACGCGGTGACGTACAACATTACGACGAGCCGAGAAACTAAGTTCAATGCTTTGAATTGTTTCCGAGCATGCGTAGGAATTTTGCGTGTCGGAATTGGTACAGACGATTGGAATTTCCGATCGGAACTCTTTTTTTTTTTTTT
This sequence comes from Lithobates sylvaticus, assembly GCA_028564925.1. Taxonomy (NCBI): domain Eukaryota; kingdom Metazoa; phylum Chordata; class Amphibia; order Anura; family Ranidae; genus Lithobates; species Lithobates sylvaticus. The sequence continues at coordinate 64,520,354 of CM053032.1, forward strand.
TGCTCTCAATCTGTTGCTGGCAGGAATTCCGCCAGCAAAAGTCCGATGGAGCATACACGCGGTTGGAATTTCTAACCAAAAGCTCACATCAGACTTTTGCTGGCGGAATTTCCGATCGTGTGTACAGGGCATTAGTGCAAGTGATAATGATAACCAGGATGAACAATAAGGGTAAATCTCCTCAGGGGGGACACAGACAGCATTAACAACAAGGGTTCCAGTGCTTACTTCAAAATTGCTTTAGATACACTTTAAAATGGTTGTAAACCCTTACGTATATCCACCGTACTGACTAGTCTCAGGTAATACACTGAGATAGTTACAGTTATACATGTTTATCTGCAGCTCTCTCTCTCTTCCAGCCTTCTAGCACATTTTACAAAGCATTTGTGATCGACAGAAGGCGAGCCATCTAAAATCACACACTGCACAGCATAAAGTGGAACGCTGAGTGTAATTTTAGACCTGAGTGGAGGAAAAGGACACACCTCCCCTGTACACAGTATAACAAGGAAACATGCACAGCTGTGGCTGTCCATCACAGGCTGTGTGCAGGAGCTCTCTTCTACCATCCCTCTGGATCCCTTGGAAGTCGTCATAACCTGTCAGAAGTGACTCATTCAGATAGCATTCAGATAGAGAGGAGACAGAGATCACACTAGGTGCTTTGGCCAGAGGTTAATACACACTATAGAAGGATCTGCTTTGTTCATTTTTCATTTCAGAAGTTTACAACCACTTTAAGGTGTAAAAAGAATAGGAGTAAAGTACACCATCCTTGTGTTTTACATGTCAGTAATATTTTGAGCCAGGTATGTGCCTTAAAGCGGTAGTAAAGTAATTTTTTTTACTTTGACCTACAGCTAAGCCTATAATAAGGCTTAACTGTAGGTAAAAAAGAATATTCCCGTTGCATGCAGCCGCTGACTTCAGCGGCGCATGCGCTCTGAATTTTCCAGCTGAAAAGAAAAAAGCCGGAAAGAAGTCTCCTGCTCGCATGCGCGGGAGTGACGACATCGCGGCTCCGGCGCTGTGAGTGCCCGGAAGACACGCCGAGGGAAAATGTCAGCTCCCTCGGGGTGGACCGAGATCACCTGCCGATGCCTCGTTCTAAGGTAAGTATTTCATAATGAGCTAGTATGCGTTGCAAACTAGCTCATTATGCCTTTTGCCTTACAGGTTTAAAAAAAAAAAAATGTGCGGGTTTACTACCGCTTTAATATACATGTTATAGACCACATACAGTATATTAACATGTCTGAAGTAAAAACTGTCTGTGTTGCCTCGCAGAATCCTGTTTCATATGTTCCTTATTATTTACCAGCTGCCGTTTCTTAGTTTAAAGCAGAACTCTAGCTCATTTTCAATTTTTTTGTCCTACAGGTTACATCAACAGACAACAATAAGAAGAAGTTTTCCCAAAATCTCCTCGTTATGAACTTTTTCATGGAATGATATGATATTGTAAACAATATGACATTGGGAACATCTGTATATGTCTTTATTTCGGAATCCAGCGAGTTAATAGCATCTACACACAAGATATTTCCTTAAATGTCTTAATGATGGAAGCATCAAAACGAGGAAACAACAGAATGCATGTTAGTATTTGTAAGGACGCAGGCATTAGCAGTGTGTTCCAGGAATGCACTGATATTTATTTATGCAGCTAAACTGATATCAAGAAGATATTTGAAACTGCAATTAGTATTTCCAGCTGAGAGATGTGTCTTTTCCTGTCTTCTCTTCCTGAGATTTTGTAGCAACCAAATAAACATTCCAGATACCATTACATAGCATATCAGTTCAGTTATTCATGGTGCTGCCTTACTTTATATGCAATACAGACATAATGAATATAGACATGACCTGATTAGAAAATTTACGCAAAATAGACAAACTTCCAGCTGCTCAAGTGCCGAATGGATATAATCCGACTTGTAAAATGTTCATATTCCAAATTCATTCGAATAACCCTGTAGGAATGCGATAAGATGATATTCATGGCCTTGCAGTTCTCTCCAGACTTGGAAATCTTTGTAAAAAAAAAAAAAAAAAACACTTGCTTCATGCAATATCTTCATTAAAACTTCAAGTGCATCAGTCATACTACATACTACAAAGGTGCTTGGAGAAATTATGTCATTTATCCCAGGAATTGTCTGAGGGGAGTAGGGGTTTTATCAGCTAAGCACACCCTCCTGCCTGCATGCCTGAGCTAAGGGCAGATCCATTCCTGGAATAAATGCTACATTAATAATCTACCCTTACTCAAGATGGCTGAAGCTGGACATGCTAGGGGGTTGTTTTTGCATGGGTGCAAACCACAAAGATATGTTTACGAATGTGCACAACTTATACAGGGCTCCTCGCAGTGCATAGGAGAGTCCTCAAGTTCATAAGAAAAACAATTCTAATAAACATGAAGGATGGATAAATGATGGATGGATGAAGGGTTCCTGGCTCTTCTGCAGCTCCTGGGACAGACCTAGGAAGGTTCCAATCACACGGCAAGAAGAAAACTCAAGAAAGGTGCTGGGGTTAAAAAGATCGAACAAACACCATATATTAAATGCAGCACACTTACAAGCATGGGCGTCCGCAGAACTTTTTTCAGGGGGGGCATAATTTTATATTACCCATGCCCCGCCCCTTTTTGACAATGTCATGGAGGGGAGGGGCTTAGTCATTATCCCATAAAGCGCAGGCATGTGCCCATCAATTGCAGCCTCATTGTGCCCATCAAATGTCTGGCCTGTACAGTACGGAGGGTGCAATATATATATATATATATATATATATATATATATATATATATATATATATATATATATATATATATATATATATATATATATAGGGTGGATGGTATTAATATATACAGGAAGAAAGGTGTGTGTATATAGCTGTATACAGGACAGATGATGTATATCTTCAGTCAGTGATGATGGAGGAAGGTCTCTATATACAGGAAGGAAGGTGGGTATATACAGCTACCTGTATATACCCACCTTCCTTCCTGTATATAGAAACCTTCCTCCTTCATCACTGTGCAGATATACATCATCTGTCCTGTATACAACTATATATACACAGGACAGATGATGTATATCTGCAGTCAGTGATGAGGAATAACAGGAAGGTAGATGGGTATATATAGCTGTATACAGGACAGATGATATGATCTTTCCTATATCTAGCACCCCCCTTCACTGATCATACCCGTCTTGACTCAGCTGCCCCCCCTCATCTGTATATATGTCGGGCCCCAACACACAAACAGCTCTGCCCCCCCCTATACACAAACAGCCTCTTTGTCAGGGATCAGATTGGAGACTGAGTTGATGAGGTCGGCCTCTCTTATATCTCCTGTCCTGGCTCCACTGAAGGTGAAACAGAGGAAACCAAAGGGCAAGAGGGACATGAGTGCCTCAAGAGGATGGTCCGGGATGAACTGCTTGCCAGGATCCAGTGGTCTGGAATGAGCAGTGGTGTGCAGAGCAGGAACTGAAAGCAGCCAGGCAGGTAACCGGGGGTTAACTGAAGCCAGGGACTGGCGCAGGGTCTCAGGAACAACCGGGTTCATCAGCAGGCGGGCAGCACGGCACCAAATCATCATACAGAAGCAGGGTCAAACAGGAAGCCCGGATCAGAAGCCAGTGATCAGTGATATGGAGAAGTCCAGGAGCAAGGTCAAGGATAGCCAGGGGTTCAGCAACGGGTATCAATCAGGCAAGGCAAGGATCACTAGGTACAGGTACGGGACAGCTGAAGATCAGTCAGCAAGATGCCGGGGACAAGACTCCCCTTAAATAGGCCGTATGGCGCCAAGGGGAATTAGGGCCGTGTGCGTGTGAGGGCCCGCATGTGTGCGCGCGTGATGGCGTGCATGTGCGCATGCGTGCGTGCGGATCCCCCGCGCGCATTCGCACGCCTGTTAGCCATTCTATGGCAAAGACTATGCACTTGCGCACATCTATGCGCAAAGCGTCTTACAGGAATTTCCTGACACTCTTCCCTTCACTTGTACTCACAGCCCCCACTTGTAAGGTGGTCTTCCTTCTCCCAAGTCCTGTTTCCACACGTCCCTGTGAAAATACAACAGGCAGCAAAGCAAAAATGAGGGGCGCACATACAGGAAGCAGCCAGAGGTGGAAGTAAAGAGCTCTGTACGCTCAATGACACTGATCTGAAGCAGCTGTGGAGCCGACTCGTACAAGCCCAGAGAGCCAGCACAGCTACAGATGCTGCCACGGCAGACCCTTGCCTATTCCAGGGGGGGGGTCACTCGCCTCCCCTTGCCCCTACCTGCAGACTGCCATGCTTACAAGTAAAAATCTTTATAATCAGCCTGGTAAACCAGCTGCATGGACAATCACAGAGAGCAGCCGGCCAGGCTTGACAAAAGGGGCAGGGCCCCTGAAACGCGTAGTGTCTGCCCACATTCGACATCACCTCCTGAATCTGACAGCTGGCTGTCTCTGTTTATGGCCATAGATGCTGCTGGTCTACCTGCCTAGCTGGCCTGCATTGGCGCTATATCCATCACCGCTGCTGCATGGTCAGCTGCTATCTTTGACTGATGTTGAATATAAAGATTTTACCTTTTAAATGTGCTGCATTTAATAAATGGTATTTGTTCGATCTTATTACCCCAATGCCCTGTTTGTGTTTTCTTGTGGATGAATGGGTAAGTTTGCTTTGAATATTAAAAATGAAAAAAAAATAAATAAAGGAAATAGCATGTCTGGTTTGTGGTGCTCAGATGCAGTGTAGTTCTTTTTTTTTTTTTTTTTCAAATCAAAATTTAGTGCCACTTTAAAGCGGGGTTCCCACTTAAAAAACAAAAATGACTCCACTTTAAGCAACCCCAAGTTGTTTCAATTGTGCATAGTGTTGACGCATTGTATTTATATAAGACTATATAAGCTGAGGTTTGGCGAAACAGATGATGCACAGACCATTGACTTCTTATAGAGCATATATCCTGCAGTTCATTTCTTTCTGAACTCCTTATTTTTTTATAGATATATAGAATGTGCTCTTATGACATGCCTCAGCAGCACGGAGCAGAGTAGTTAGCAGGGGAACAGATTTCTTTCTTGTCCATTAAATCATATGTTATTATCTTGTGGTACACTACTGTTGTCTTTCTGGCAAGGTCTCCGGCACATTGCTCTGCTTACTGTTTGTCGTTGTACTATTTTGTCTATTTGCCCAGCGTTGCACAAGGGAGCCAAAGAATTCTGCAGCGTCAGCATGAGCGTTCGATGTACTCTGTAGAGTTTCTATAAACACTGATTCCCAGAGAAGAAACTCTAGTACTTGTTGTGGCTTAGGGAAAAGTTTTGATCGAGAAGTCGATTAACCAGTTCATCAATCAATCGCAGAAAAGTAAGACTTATTGCTTTTGGAAGATTGTAGTTATTTTGGGGATCTTGCAAGAAAATATTGAGCAAAGCCATTGCAGCCAACCTGCTTCTTGTGGCCTAGAAGCTCCTTTGTTCTGCCAACTGCCTAGAAAATATACAAGACTTGTCATAAATACATTTATTTCAGCAGTAACCTCATATTGACCTGGCGCACAAGGGGAGATACTTCTCGTCCACCAATGAATGGAAGAAATGCATTAACGCCCATTGTCTTTGTATACTTCAATACTAGATTACATAGGCCACTCCTTTCAAACATAGGTTTTGTAATATGCACCTCTTTGTTTTCCAATTGCCAAATTTTAATTGTTAACAGAAAAGTAAAGATCTTGCCTGGCATACAGATTCTTTTGTTTAACATTGTCCTGCTTTAACCTTATAACTCATCGCTAGATCTATGGCGAGAAGACTTCATAGACACATCATATGTGTAGCCGGGTATGCATAGCCCAAACCATTTTGTTTAGTTTTAAATAGAGTAGTAAAAAGTTAAAACAGTAAAATTCCTTCACTTCCTGACGCCGAAATGCAACAGGAAGTAAGAGGAAATATCTCAAATCGAGGAGTATTTCCCACTTAAACATTTGAAATAGAAAATGTGTTGCCATTGGAAGATTTCCCTCAACTTTTGTTTTGGTGACAAATCTAAAATTTTGGATTTCTCATCATGGGAACAATGTTGACGATGACAAATAAAGAGGGTAAATCTCCCGAGTGGGGACACAGGCAGCAATAAAAACAGGATTGTTTCCAATCATTCCACACTCTACAAAACTAGAAAAAACTGCTTGGGCTATACATATATTTTAGTAAGTTTTTATTAGTCACTGCTCAACATCTAAAGCTCTCTTAAAGCGGAGCTACACCCCCCTCCCCCCCCTCCAAATTTGGCACTTTTTTGGGGGGTACCTGGTTTTGACAGGTACCTGCTCCTAATTCCACCTCAGATCGCTGCGGCTAACTGAGACAGAAATTCAGCCCCCCCTCCTTCTACCGCAGTCTTCTAGGACACATCACAGGTTCCAGAAGACTGTGGAACCATTCACAAGGCTCAGCGCAACTCACCTATGCGCAGTAGGAAACAGGATGTGGAGCCGCAAGGCTTCACTTCCTGTTTCCCTTACTAGAGATGATGGCGCCTGCACCCGAAGCCAAGTGAAGAATTTGGCTCGGTTGAGGACATTGTGGGATCCCTGGACAGTTAAGTGTCCTTATATTAAAAGTCAGCAGCTACAGTATTTGTAGCTGCTGACTTTAAATTTTTTTGAAGGAGCTCCTTTTTAAAGAGGTGGTCCACCTGAAATTTTTTTTTTAAAAGTCAGCAGCTACAAATACTGCAGCTGCTGACTTTTAATAAATAGACACTTACCTGTTCCAGCGATGTCGGCAGAAGATGACGAGCGATAGCTCATCTCTCGGCTGCCCCCGCCACCATTCTCTGTCAGGGAATCAGGAAGTATATGCACCCCCCCTCCCCCCTGAAAGGTGCCAATCGTGGCACCGGAGGGGGGGAGGTATCTGATAAGCGGAAGTTCCACTTTAGGGTGGAGCTCCGCTTTAAGGAGATTTCTCACGCGATATAATGCTCCAATCTGTGTGGGCAGGGGCTGTTGTGAGTTCAGAATGTAGGGCAGTCCTTGAAGACACACTGCACTGCACTATGTTAATGGAATATCCCGCCCCACAGGTGCACATAACAAAGGGTGCATGTTCGTTCCCCAAAATCAATTTCACTTCCGAACCTTAGATCATCTTTATTCACATGCGCGGATTCAAAACCATTCAGGAAAATTAGAACAATAAAAAAATGGATTTAGCAGTGCATATCTAGTATATATTAGAAATACTGTATACCCAGGAGGCTACAACTTTCATTACTTCGAAAAATGTTGTAGATTGGTGTGTCTCAGCATCAACAGAGCAGAAGCATGTAAGAATCTGCAGTGATGAATGCTAAAATACATGCAATGCATATATTTAACCTGGAGAGGCTGGTTTTCTTTTCTCAACAAAAGTAGAGTTTTAGGTAACATTCTTATTATCCTTCCGTTAAGTCCCCTTCATATGTTTTCATTCTTGTTTTTTTGTAATAAACAATTGGCAATAAAAATGATAGCTAGAAGCTGAAAATGTTCTTACTAGCGCACTTTTAATACTGCAATAGACCCTGTCTTGGCACTAAAAAGTATTTTTTAATAATAGTATATCATACCTCCCAACTTTTTGAGATGGGAATGAGGGAAATCAGCAAAAGTATGCAGGCATAGGACGAATTGTATTAAAATTGTATAATTGTACAATTGTACAAAAAAACAAGATTGATTAAACCCACAAGTGTTTTTTTTACCACTACTATTCCTTTATATTGGCTTTTGGAATTTACAAATGCAGCAATTTAGAAATCAGATGAAAGATTTAGCAATGGGAAACACTTTTTGATAGATAAAAGGTGCATTTTATATACAACTATATACTGTATTTATTGGCGTATAACACTCACTTTTTCACCATGAAAATCAGGTGCAAATAGCATGTGCGTTTTATACGCCAATACTTCAATTTTAGATGCCTTGTAGGGGACAGGGAGGGGGGCTGCATTTATGGCAATGGTGAAGCTGCTGCATTGATGGCAAATAGAGGCTGCATTGATGTGAACTGATCAGGCTGCATTGATGGCAATGGGGAGGCTGCAGATGGGCACTGACCCTTATATTGCTTCAAAGTTCCTTATTTCAAATTACATTTTTTTTTCCTGAAACTTCCCTCTTCAAATGAATGTGCGTGTTATACGCCTGTGCGTGTTATACGCCGATAAATACGGTAGATCAGACAAAAATGAGGGACAAATTAGGAGGAATGAGGGACAGAGGGACATTGCTCCAAATCAGGGACAGTCCCTCAAAATCAGGGACAGTTGGCATCTATGGTATATCTGTAGAGAAGAAATCAAATCTCTCCTGTCATCATTGTCACCGAAATCCTCATTCTTGAAAAATCCTTCTATGAACATTTCTGGAAGTGTGGATCACCTGGTTTTCCCCTACACTCAATGGTTCCTCTCACCAACCTCCACACCACTACTGCTTCCTGCAGTGAACTAGGAGGCTGACAATCCTGGCAATGTAGGTTCCTGCAGAAGACCTTGGAGAATCTAAGTGGCATTCAATAGCATGGGAGGCAAATGAGGTAAAAGTAAAAGTTTTCTTCTTAAAAGATACAGCATTAACCACTTTCAGACCGGACCATTTTACTGGCTTAACACCAGATCACTTTTTGCGATTCACCACTGCGTCGCTTTAACTGACAATTGCGCGGTCGTGCGACATGGCTCCCAAACAAAATTGACGTCCTTTTTTTTTCCCACAAACAGTGCTTTCTTTTGGTGGTATTTGATCACCCCTGCGGTTTTTATTTTTTGCGCTATAAACAAAAAAAGAGCGACAATTTTGAAAAAAACATATTATTTTTTACTCTTTGCTATAATAAATATCCCTAAAAAATATATAAAAAACATTTTTTTTCCTCGGTTTAGGCCGATACATATTCTTCTACATATTTTTGGTAAAAATTGATTAATTTGCGCAAAAGTTATAGCATTTACAAAATAGGGGATAGTTTTATGGCATTTTTATTAATATTTTTTACTAGTAATGGCGGCGATCAGCGATTTTTATTGTGACTGCGACATTATGGCGGACACGTCGGACATTTTTGACACATTTTTGGGACAATTGTCATTTATACAGCAATCAGTGCTATACAAATGCACTGAGTCCTGTGTAAATGACACTGGCAGTGAAGGGGTTAACCAGGAGGTGGCAGTGTAGGGGTTAAGTGTGTCCTAGGGGTGTGTTGCTAACTGTGGGGGGCGTGGCTGTGTTTTACAGATCACTGATCTCTTCTCCAATCACAGGGAGCAGAGATCAGTGTCACTGTTGCTAGGAAGAACGGGGGGATGCTTGTTTGCTTCAGCACCTCCCCGTTCTTCCTCCTTGTGAGACGATCACGGGTATCCCCGCGGCGATCGAGTCCGCGTGACCCGCAATCTGACTCACGGAGGTCCCGACCTGCGCGCGCGCACGCGGTGGCACGGCTGCAAATTTAAAGGGATGTACCTGTACGCCCTTATGCCTGTCCGTGCCATTCTGCCGACGTACATCGTCGTGCGCCGGTCGGGAAGCGGTAATAAGCGTTTTTTAACATCAAGACAGGGTCACTTTAAAAGGCATGTTTGGTTTCTAGGTCATACTTGAACTTTCTAGGTTATACTTGACTTGTCTTACAACTATAAACATGTGTGAGACAAGGTGCTGAGTTTGACATCTTATATTTTGCACCTATGATCATAGTTGTCCACTTCAGTCACAGCCAGGAATCTTACCTGGTAAACAGGAACAAGGTACTGCTCTGTGTTCTGGGATTGCTGAAGCGAGTGATGACGATCACAGAGTTAATGAAGAATGTTGCAATGTGACACAACAGAGAAAAATGGCCAAGACGCTGAACTTAACGAACTCTTGAAGCCTGACCTGAATAGCAATTTCAAGCAGCTAAAGCTTACCAGTAAACAGCAACGCTGTCAAAAAGTTTACTTGTTTTTTGTTAATTTCATTTCTTTGCAATCCCATGCAGAATAAGCCCACACATCTCTGCGGAAGGGCAGTAAGATTGCACTTCCTAAAATGTATCCTGTGCACTTTCCTCTCCCTTTGCTTCTTGTTTGACCAATCACATTCCACATACAAGAAAAACTTGAATTGGATGGGTAATTGTGACAAAACATCTGGCTTTCTGCATGTGGGAGACAACTAGTAAATATGTTCCAGCATCACCAGCAGACACATTTCAGAATCACCATATAGGTCTATGTATCAAACCAAAAAGAGAGACGTCTCAGGAAGAAGAAAAGACAGAGGGGTTTAGTTCTAAAAGAAAACTAGACTTTCCACAAGAGGGATAGCTGGGAGAAAGGCCTTGCATCTTTAGAGAAAATAAAAAGTTGGACAAATAATTTAAAGCCCAACTCCTTTCAAAATATACAGTATAATATATTGTTTTGGATAGAGTAGGGTTTGAACTTCTAATGCACCGTACACGGAAATTACGAACACAAAATCCGTCGGATTTTTTCTGACAACAAAGTTGTCAGAAAATCCGATCATTCTGAACGTGGTGATCGTTCGTTGCGTAAGACGGAACTACGTAGAGGCTAGTAGCCAATAGCTTTGGTCTCGTAATTTGATCTGAGCATGCGTGGCACTTTGTCCATCGGAATTCTCTACACACGATCAGAAAAAGTCCGATCTGACTTTTTTGTCGGAAAATTTGAGAGCAAATCCCGCCGGAAAAAGTCCGACGGAGCCCACACACGGTCGGATTTTCCGACAACATGGTCCATAGGACATTTTCCGTCGGAATTTTCGACCGTGTGTACGGGGCATGAGAGGACTTGTGTTGCTTTACTGCTGTGTCCTTATCGTGTCCTCATCCTGTAAGGACAGAAAGTGATGAGAAATCTCTCTAGCAGGGACATGGTACAGTGGAGAAGGGTTAGAACGTACGATGTATTAATTCCTGTCCTGGTGATGACTGCACCCCCTACCATTTGTTGCATGGGCTTTTGGGAACGGGAAATCTCTTCAATAGGGTCACTAAGCCCCTGTACACACGGTCGGAAATTCCGACAGAAAATATCCGATCGAATCATGTTGTCGGAAAATCCGCCCGTGTGCGGGCTCCATCGGACTTTTGAGATCCTGCTCTCAAGTTTTCCAACAACAAAATCCGATCAGACTTTTTCTGATCGTGTGTAGAGAATTCCGACAAACAAAGTGCCACGCATGCTCAGATGAAACTACGAGACCAAAGCTATTGGCTACTAGCCTCTACGTAGTTTTGTTGTACGCAACGAACATCACCATGTTCAGAATGATCGGATTTTCCGACAACTTTGTCCGACCGCGTGTATGCAACACCAGTGTCGGACAAAATCCGTCGGAAAAAATCTGACGTATTTTGTGGTCGGAATTTCCGACCGTGTGTACGGGGGCTAAGAGAAATAAAAATCTTGACTGACTGATTGTGACTTTCCTATTGTATCCAAAACTAAAAGAAAAAGTGGCAGCTCTACCTAAAACTTTACTCAAATCATTAGTTGTATGTAACCCATTGCTACCAGTGTCCTCTTTGATACTGGAAAATAAACCTGATTTCTCTCAAAATAATAAAGTCCCTCTCTCCAGGGTGCATCCAATGCAGGAATAACCTTTGAGTTCAGTGCCCAGAATGGGAGGTGTGAAAGCTGTGAAACTTTTCTGCTTTAAGCTGGGCATAGACAGAGCGATTTTCTTTCCTGCAAGCATGAGTTGCAGGAAAGAAAACTACTCGATTCCCCCATCAACACTGATACCTTCTGTGGAGCCATTGTGTTCTCTGGGTGGGGGCCGAGGGAAGCAGTCCCCGCCGAGAGAACACAGTGATTACTGCTATAATAGCCGCTAACACTAATTGCATGCAAAATCCAACAGGTTGGTTGTACCCATGTTGATTGATCAACTTCGGTACATTCAGACTCACCATACATAGTTTGAATCTCAGCTGGTTCAGCAGGCACAAACCGTCTATGGCGGGTGTCCTGTCGGATACTGTCCCCCATCGGATAGTGTCCGCTGTGTACTGCGCATGCGCAGTACACAGCACAAGCAGATTCCGAAAATAGCCGAAGATGAACAGCGCCTGCGCCGTGAGTCCAGGTTCAAGCCCCAACATCCAAGTGGACATAGAGTTAGAATCCAAAAGAGCCGAGCGCAGCGAGGCCGTGCCCGAAGCGTGGCGAGCCAATGCGGCCTGCGAGGGGCCCTCTAACTATCTGCAGCCCTATGTCCACTTGCATGGTGCGGCTTGCATCTGGACTCACGGCGCAGGCGCCGTTCTTCTTTGGAGATTTTCCGAATCTCCTTGGGCTCCGTACTGCACAAGCACTGCGCCTGCGCAGTACGGGGCGGACAAAATTTGATAGGCGGACACTATATGACAGAACACCGGCTTTAGTTCCATAATCTTACCATTGGTGTCAGGAAGGTTTCACAGGTGTTACTTCTTTGATTTACGTGGCTAAAGGTGAATTATTGTCAAATCACTTTGTTAGATGTTGAAATGGGATTATATGTGGGAGACAGATGGGGTTGAAGGCCCCCTTCCACGTTCAGTGATGGCTGTTCCAGTTTAACATATGGCACCTTGTGAACCAATTGTCCAAAATGTGAACCTCACTGTCCTCAAAAGCATCTCCCTTCTTCTTAAAGTGGTTGTAAACCCTGTACAACCACTTTTACCTACAGGTAAGCCTATATTAAGGCTTACCTGTAGGTACTGGAAATATCTACTAAACCTGTATGGTTTAGGAGATATATACCATATACGCTTACACTGACGCTATCAGCGCATTTGCACTGAAGAAAGGGCATGATCGTGCCTTTTCTAAGGGGCTTGTGCCATGACTGGAGGCTCCAGCGCTCATGCGAGGGAGTGATGTCATGCGACTCCGGCCAGTCAGAGAGTCAGAGAGCCCTAAGTGCAGCCCCTGAGATCACCAAAGGGCCACACATAATAATCAGTTAAAGTAGTGTTACAGAAAGTTGTCAAAGGCTGCAGATATGCAACAGGACATGGCCAGAGACTATATGCATGCTGCAAGATATAATCAGAGACTGCATGAATGCCACGGGTGGTCAGAGACTGAAGACACCTAACATTTGACTGCTAGAGGTCACTGCCATCACAGACCCTTTACAAATCAATGCATCCACACCAGTGCTTCATACAACCCCCCTAAAAATCACCTATGCCCCATTTGATATTTCTCTGGGCAGGATTGATTATAACAGATTACAGGGGAGAGGACATAACGATGAAAATGTGGACAGTACAGAAAAAGAAAGAAAGTGTTAAAAAAAAGGCTACTATAAGCCAGTCTTAGTGAACTTGATTCAAGGGCTATGGTGGGGATATCTCACTATTTTGTTCTAGACAAACAAAACAAGCCAAAGGGTAATACAACTAGCCAACAGCTAACTAAATGTGAAATATTGGTTTTGGATGTACATGGCCCTAAATAAGCCATTTCTAATCTATAATTCAGCAATGATTACACTATACTTTTCACAGAAGTATGTTTAACAATAAAAACTTCCAACTTAAACTCTAGAATGAAAAATGAAATGTTGCCATACCTTTCACAGTAATAGGGTGGATTTAAAACAATACTCGAATTGGATGGATTTTGATGTACTTTAATATTTGCAGTGTGACTGCACAGATTTCCCTTGCCCACAACCTTTTCACAAACCCCTGGCACCCTTTGTCATAAAACCACAGGAATGGTGTATGTTACATTGTGGTAGCTATCTAGGGAACAATGTTGTAGTGTTCCAGGTACTGCTTCCCTGGGTTAGAGTTGTAGAATTTGAAACTTTACTATCAAAAAAATCACAAGGCTTTGTACGAAAAATAAAAAAGAAACCTGTTAAAAAAAGGAATTGGCTTCTACTTGTGATCTCCTAAAATGCGTATTGCCTAGCTGTCAAGTCTATCTTCTGGCTTCAATATTTTTGAGTTACTGACCTGAAAAAGGTATGGATCCCTGAAATCAGACCAAATATCCTGGATACTTTTAGCAGGGTGATAATTCAGAATCAACTAAAGACAAAGACAAAGGGTAGGCATCATAATCACGATAGAGTCTTATAGCAGCCAATGTATATTCTATTGGATATATAAAGTACAATAGGTTTCCAGATTGGTAATGGTTAGACATGTTTTTTTCTGGTGCCTTCAAAAGGCATGTTTTTGCAATCTTGATCCTACCCCCACCTCTTTCCTGTCAAATAATTCACTGATTTCCTGCCAGTCTACCGGCGGCAATAATATACAGTCATCCAGGCAAGGTACATTTTTAGTAGAGTAGGTAAAAAGAGAGCAGCATTATCATGTGGCACCCTCCATGGGAAAGCAGAATGTTATTGTTGGTTGGTTGGTTGGTGAGTGCTCTTTCTTTCCTTGCCTCCTTTTTTTCTTTCTCCACTTTGACAATATGACAGTGAAGTACCTGAATGAAGAGACTCCTGTCCTGACAGTTAGTACTTTCCTCATGTATGTCCGTGGCTGTATCTCATACTGTCCAGAAGGGTATACAAGGAGATGATCTGCACAGGTGTTCCTCTCTTGAGACCGGTGATCTTCTCACCAACCCTTCCCTTTTTGTTGTGACATCTTCTGTGGTTTTGTTAACCATCGGATGGAGGGACTTTACATTTATTATTAATTTTAGATTTTCAGAGTATGAATGAGCAATAACTATTGTTTACTATTCTGTATGGTTAATAATCGTTGATCATAGAAGGCCAATGACGAATTCCATACACATTTTATTTGTTGTGTTTTAAATAATTGTTTATTCCGCAGTTGTAGCTGTAGCCTGAACCAGTAGTTAGTTATTGTGTTGCGCTACAACACAGGTAAAATGGTGGTGTGTTGGGGTGCTATTCTAAATGAATGGCATAGCAATGCAATGCAGCTTAGTACATGCGTTGCTGTGTGTTGTCATAACTCATAGTAAATAACATTTTTAACCACACAATACCACAATGTGTAGGTCTGAATGGGCCCTGATACTTCTAGTGTAGCCAGGTGCTGGGCTAATAAGGAAAAGGAGACATTGGGGGTTATTTACGAAAGGAAAATCCACTTTGCACTACAAGTGCACTTGGAAGTGCAGTCGCTGTAAATCTGAAGGGTAGATCTGAAATGAGGGGAATCTCTGCTGATTTTATCATCCAATCAATGTGCAAGCTAAAATGCTGTTTTTTATTTTCCTTGCATGTCCCCCTCGGATCTACAGCGACTTCCAAGTGTACTTGAACTGCAAAGTGGATTTGCCTTTCATAAATAACCCCCATTGTCGTTTATTTTTCTTTCCCTCTACCGAAATACTGATATTGAGCTGCACCATTCTCCTCCGGGCAGCAGGGGGAGAGCTAAAGCCAAGAAAGCCTATAGACTTCTATGCAGAGCGCTGAGGATCCTGGGTATTGTAGTTTGAGACGGCAGCCATATAATGAGATGAATAGACTTCTTATACTACAGATCTCAATAGGCACTGTGCAAAAGAAAGAGTGGAGAGATGATGTTTATGAAACTCACCAAGGGAATTAGAGAGAGAGCACCTCTGTCTGGATATTTGCCTGTCATCGGGAGGCCATACCAGCAGAGATCTGGGCCTATGACTGGGAGTGAGGACAGCTGTGGGCAGCGCAACACCGCTCACATCACAGCACTTGCACTGCTGCAAAAGGGAATCAGGCACATCTACTCACCCTCTGCTTTCCACCACTGATCACCAGAGGCTTTTGGGGAGAAACCTTCTACAGCAAGAGGTCACTGCAACATCCCAGGGACTGTTGAGAGGGCTATTCGCCAATTTCTGATACTGTTTGTAGGGACTGAGCCACTGAGAGCAGGACACCAAGTGTACTCAATCCCGACCATGACACCTTCTGCCTGGAGTTTGCATGTTCTCCCAGTGCTTGCGTGGCTCTCCTCCAGGTACTCCGGTTTCCTCCCACACTCCAAAGACATGCTGGTAGGTTAATTAGATCCTGTCAATAAAATTGGCCAAATATGTGTATGTTGTATGTGTATGTGTTTGTAAGCGTGTCGGGACCCCACAGGGCAAGGACCGCGCTATACCACAGATGGACACCAGTGGCAAAGAGCGCCCTGAGGCGATTCAGTTCTCATTCATTCAATCCTTACCACACCCACACTGCATACTATACCGCACTTTTTCCAAATCTAGACTGCACCTATAAAAATCCCATACTACATTATACCGAACCTTTACCACATCTGAATCACATTAACTTTGCACCTGCGCATGCCCAGTCGTTCTAGGACTAGCATCGCCACAAAATATGCACTCTGTAGATTGAAGACTCTGTAATCATAGCTGCAAGGTTATATTAGTGTAGCGCTACCCCGTAGGAGCTGCTGGGTACGATTGGTCCTCTGTTCCCTACCTCGACCTTCTCATGAACCTCAGCCCCTCTTAAACACCAGATTCAGTGTACAAACATACAATACCATAGGAATTCACTGAAAGTAAGACATAGCACCCAATAGTAGTGCTACATCAAAGAATATGGTTGGTAACATATTGGGCTACTGTTACCCTGATCTGGATACCAAATGTCATCGTATGCTTAGCCCCTACTGTTAAAGCGGAGTTCCACTGGTTTTTGCGTTTATTAAAAGTCAGCGGCTACAAAAAGTATAGCTGCTGACTTGTCCCACAGTCCCACAGTCCAGCAATGCGGCCGCCCGAAGCCTCCATTCTCTCCCCCTTCTCTTCACAGCTCCGACACTGTGAGTGTGGGCACCCAGCTGTGCCAGTTTACGGCTTCACAGCCAAGCGCGCACTACGCATGCGGGAGCCGCACTGCTCTCCTTCAATGGCCAGGCAATGTTCTGGGACCTGTCACGTGTCCCAGAACATTGCAGGGAGGGGCTGCCTATGGAATTGCCTAGGCGGTCAGAAGTCGGAAGGAGGAAGTGGGACAGGAAGTCAGGGGGCTAGGAGCACTAAAAGCGGAAGTTCCACTTTTGGGTGGAATTCTGCTTTAATCACTTTGTATGCTAAAATGTGTTATTACCATTGTTAAACCATTTTATGCTTGCCTAGTTACCAATTAAGTTTGCCTTTACTACCTGGTTTGGTGCCTGTTTTCTTTGATGTAGAACTACTATTTGATGCTTTGTTTTACTTTCAGTGAATTCCTATGATATTGTATGTTTGTACACTCAATCTGGTGTTTCAGAGGGGCTGAGGTTCATGAGAAGGTCGGGGCAAAGAACAGAGGACCAATCCTATCCAGCAGCTCCTACAGGGGTAGCGCTACACTAATATGATCTTGCAGCTATGATTACAGGGCTTGCAACAATATAACACTCCCAATGGGACAAAACACCTAACTGGACTATGGGGAGGAAGAGTTACCATTTAGAGTCTCCAAAGGAAATAAGAAGTCAGCAGATGTTTCAACCCACAACCGTTTAAAACTGAAATATTCCTTTTTGATGGTTTGACCTTTCAAAGATGAAATCCAGTAAGATATAAAAGACACAAATGAATGCAGCTCTGTATTCAATAATATATCATTAAGTGTTTTCTTTAAATGCAAGCAGTATAAATACCCAAATCTGACCCTGTACAGCAGAGCTCAGATGGGGACAGAGAAGCAGTACAAAATATTGGCAGATGTGCTACAGTGCTAGTGCTAACAAAGAGCATGCTTATAGCAGGAGAGTGCAAAGTGCCAGAGAGATGAGCTGATCAGTCCGCTGCTTCTTCTTTCACTGTCCAGTCACAGGCTGGGAAAGGTAGAAGACCAATAGGTTGTCTACACTGCTGGGCAGGGTATGCTGTGTGGTAGAGCTATGTAAATCTCAGGACTGGATAGACACATATATAAATCATTTGGCAGGTAAGCCAGCTCCCTTATATGTATTTCATTTTATTTAGTTGTTTGCCTGGAGTCCAGCTTTACAAATCATTTTCAATAAACTAATGTGTCTTTTTTTTTTTAATTAGACAGCTGAAAATCACAGATACAGTTGCCTTCTGTCCTTATATACCACACAAAACCTGCTTTTGAAAACACATCCTTGGCATTTTTTTGTCCTTGGACTTGTCTATTATTCTCAGAATTTAAAAAGTATAAAACAAGATGTATTTTATACATGATAACAGTTGCGTCTATCCTCCATTTTACATATCTGGGTTCCTTTTTCTTTTTTAATTTTTATAAAATAATTGTTGAAAAGAATTCAATAATATAAGTGAAAACAAGATCTGTGCAAATCGCAAATTACATAAAGTCACTATAATACTCCTAGCACCTATGTAGATTTCTTATCTAGGTCCCAAGTCTAAAAGACAAGAATCTGATTGCGGTGTCTTCCAGTGGAACTTTACCCTGGAAATTTTTTTCCTGGCACTCCCCCCTTTTTTTTTTTTTTGTGGTTGAAGAGACTAAAGGCCTGTACACACGATAAGAAGATCGGAAACATTTTTCGGACGAAGAATGATCAGCCAATTATCTGATCTGCTTTCGACAGCCAATTTTGACTTTTCAGACAACAAGAACTAAAGGTACAATTTTTATTGTACGTGAACACAATGTCCAATTTTCATTTAATTAGTACAGTCTTTATTTAAAAAAAATCATAAGAGCACGACTACGCATGTTCGGAAATGAAAGAATACATTACAAAACAATTCAAGACATTTCATCACTTCCAAAATTGGATTCTGTTTTACAAGAATTTTTGTAAGTTGAGTAACTTCTTCATTTTCGTTATGAAACTAGCATGCAACAAAAAACAGAAGATTATTCGGCCGATAATCTCATTGTGTGTATCAGGCTTTAGTACATCTTTTCTTTTTTTTATAACATCAAAGTTTATTGAAAAGTCAGAGTAAGTAAAGTTGGAGTCTCAGCTCCAAATAATAGCATATACAAACGTAAAAGAGAAAACCGTTAGGTGTTGAATAATAGACAAAATTTGAGGAAATCCATATGGTCAATTGGCAAATACTTATGGCAATAAACCTTAAAACATGAAGGAACTCGGGGAGGCCTTAATGCCTCATCAAGCCCGAGTGTAGTGCAAAATAAGGTTTAGTAAGATATACTGTTAAATCTAACCGGTAATGCAAAATTAGCAAGGTAGCTAAGTGTGAGGAAGAAAGGGGTAGTCCAGAAAATGACAAAAGTGCATGTAGAACCTGTGAAATAAAGCTGTGTATCCGTTAAGTGGGTGCTGTTCAGAGCACCCATAATCATGTCAAGGTTGGCTGCTGGGCCACCAGGAAGTTTGCATAAACCTGTGAATGTTTAAACACAAACCACGGGGACCATGCCTTATGAAAGCGATCTACAATCTCCGAGGATTGAGCTACTGTCTCCTCCATCTCCCGGATCTCTAAAACTTTGTGTAGCCAATCCCGGATGGACGGTATCCGGGAGGACTTCCAATGTAGTGGAATCAGCGCTTTAGCAGCATTCAGAAGGTGCTTGGAGAGTGAAAATTTGTATTTTTTAATGGAGAAATCCGAGATGTGGAGCAGACAGTTCATAGCATCGAGTTTTAGCGTGGTCTCAGTGATCTGAAAAATCAAATCCTTGATCCTAGACCAAAAGGGTTGTAGAATTGGGCAATGCCACCAGATATGTATCAAAGTGCCTCTGTCAGCGTGGCATCTCCAACACGTATCCGGAGTCATTGGAAACCATGATATGGTACTGATCGAGCACCTATGCGCAAATATACATGCCTTCCGCCACTGTTTGCTTGTAAGTGTGACCTCCAGTTCTTTGGACCATCGCTCTCTGAGATCACCATCCATCACGACACCTCTCTCTCGGATCCATTGATATGCTAACGAAGTTGCTTTCATAATTGATTCATCTGCTAAGCACACTGTCTCTAGCTCTGTCAGTGGCCTAGTAAAATTTGACCTGACTGATTGGTTGTTGAGGTAGCTGCGGACCTGAAAATAAGTCCAAAGTGGGAGGTCAGGTGTAGTGCTGTCCACCTGTAGGGTTGAAAAATTTTTGAACCCATCTTTGTTAAAGCAATGTGTGGCCAATAATGGTTTATCTGAAGTCGGTGAATGTAGAAATTTATTTTTCAAGCCCGGAGGGAAGTCCGGGTTGTTGTACAGTGGAGTTAAAGGGCCTAGATGTGAGGCGAAATTATTGAGTTTCGTTAGCATATGAAATGTTGCTAGTGTGGGGCCTATTAGAGGGTGAGACCTGAAGGCAATGGGCTGTGAGACCCACGGAATCCAGGGCGAGAAACTGAGTGGCGTGGGGCTAACCGCTTTTTCTATTTCTACCCAGTCTTTAATTTTGTAGTGACAATGCCAGTCTATAATTCTGGTGATATGGGCTGCATAGTAGTAATGTTGGTAATCGGGGATATTCATCCCTCCATTATCTTTAGGGAGCGAAAGTAAAGTGAATCGTACTCTGGGACGTTTGTGTGCCCAAATGAAATTCATTTGGGTGGACTGGAGGGTCCTAAAGAAGGTCTGGGGGATTTTTATCGGTATGTTCCTAAACATGTAGAGGACCTTAGGTAGAACGACCATCATGAAAAGTGTCTGGGGTGCCAATTTTGAAGGTCAGTACTAATTGCTTTCAGTAGGGGAACAAAATTGCGTTCGTACAGCTGAGAGAGCTTTGGGGTCAGCCAAACCCCTAAGTATCTGAGCGCTGAGTCTACCCATTTGAAGGGACTTAGTGTATGTACCGATTCAATGATATTCGTGGGGATTGAAATGTTCATCGCCTCCGATTTGATAAAGTTCATTTTTAAGCTAGAAATCCAACCGAACATGGAAAATTATTTTAATAAGAGGGGCAGTGATGTAATTGGGTTTGAAATGAAAAACAACAGATCATCTGCATAAGCAGCTATCTTCTGTACCTTTTTGGCCAGTGTATAACCCTGTATTCTGTTGTCCGCAGCTACTTTCCTAATAAAGGGTTCAAGTGTTAAAATAAATAGAATGGGTGAGAGGGGACACCCTTGTCTCGTTCCGTTTTTAATTTGGACAGGGACCGACAAGGAGCCATTAATCTTGAGTCGGGCTGTAGGGTTTCTGTACAGGGCGGATATCCTTGTTAGCATATTATCTTCCAAGCCAATGTACCTGCAGGTTTCCAGCATAAAATCTGAGGCCAATCGATCAAAGGCCTTCTCCGCGCCCGTGGACAGGAGAAGGCCCTTGATCCCCCCAGGTTTGGCTGCATGTATCAGATTCAAAGCCTTAATAACGTTGTTCATTGTCTCTCTGCTCGGCATGAACCCAGCTTGCTCAGGACCTATCAGGTCATGGAGCAGGGGCTTCAGCCTATTGGCAATAATTTTTGACAGTAATTTCACATCCAGATTAAGTAAAGAGATTGGCCTATAACTGGCACAATCTGATGGATCTTTGTTAGGCTTAGGGAGAACTGTTATGTAGGCTGCAAGAAAGGTTGTGGGGGTCTCCGTGGAAGTGGATACTGAATTTAGGGCATTCAGCAATGGTTTGTGGAGTGTGGAAAGAAAAGTCTTGTAATAAATGGCGGTAAAGCCACCTGGGCCTGGGCTTTTCCCCTCTTTTTCAGGTCTTTGATGGCCTGTTAGAGTTCTATGAGTTCAATAGGTGACTTTAGGGCCTCTATGTCAGAAGTCTGCAGAGTAGGCAATTTCGATTCTTTCAGGTAGTTTAGGATGGCTTGCAGGGCTGGTGCAAGGATTTTTGACACCCTAGGCAAAACCTAATTTTGCCGCCCCCCCCCGGCTCCACCCCTGACCCCACCCCCTTTGCCATGCCCTTGTATACCACACCTTTTTAATGAAGTGCCCATCAAATGCAGCATACCAGCTTCCATTAATGCAGCCTCACCAGCACCCATTAATGCAGCCTCACCAGCACCCATTAATGCAGCCTCACCAGCACCCATTAATGCAGCCTACCAGTGCCCATCAATACAGCCTCCCCAGCGCCCATCAATGCAGCCTCACCAGCGCCCATCAATGCAGCCTCACCAGCGCCCATCAAATGCAACCTACCAGCGCCAATTAATGCAGCCTCACCAGCACCCATCAATGCAGCCTACCAGTGCCCATCAATGAATGTTTGCTTGCTTCAATTCATTCGGGAGACGGGAGACAGACACAGTCCCCCACCGCCGCTGCGCCTCTGGCACAATCTGCGAATGGAGCGGCGGCTGCCTGCTGATGCTGAGACTTAGTTGCTTGCTGCAGAGAGAAGAGAGTAGGAACACCAGTGGCCAGGCGCCCCCCGGCAGCAGAGCGCCCTAGGCGGCTGCCTAGTTTGCCTAGTGGTAGCACCGGCCCTGATGGCTTGTCTCCTGTCCTCTAGAGAAAGGTCTGGTTTCTTTTGTTCAGGAAGGTTATATAATGCAGAGTAATATTCGTGAAAGTGGCTAGCAATCTGTTTAGTCGTCACCTCCAGTTTCCCTGATACCTGAAATAGGCTGGTTTGTTTTAGTTGCTCTTAGGGCACCTGCGAGGAACCTACCCGTTTTGTCTCCATGTTCATAATACATTTTGAACAGACAGAAAGCATTTAGTTTTGGCGTCAATTATCTTCTGAAGAGCCCTTCTGGTATCCAGGAGCTCTCCTGCCAATAGTTCAGAAAGTAATTGCTTGTGTTTAGATTCCAAGCGCCTTATTTTTTCAGCTAGGTGTCTGAGTTATTTTTCCTTTTCTTTTTTGCGACGTGCTCCCAAGTGAATAAGGACCCCCCTCATCGAACATTTGTGGGCTTCCCAAACGGTCATAGGATTCATTCCTGGTGTTGAATTAAGTGCAAAGTATTCCTTAAGTGCTGCTGTTATTTGTGGCAAAAGAGCCAGGTCAGTCAGTAATGAAGAGTTAAGTCTCCATGTCTCTGATCGAGGTGAAGGGGTTGTCAGTTCAATGGTCAGGGATGTCGGGGCATGGTCAGAAATAGATTGAATCCCAATGTGGGCTTCCGTTACTAAGTCTAGATCTCTCTGGGTAATGAAAATGTAATCTATCCTGGAGTAGCGGCCATGTGGGATGGAAATAAAGGTGTAATCTTTGTCGTCAGGATGGAGGAATCTCCAGGTGTCAATGAGTTGCAATGAACCAATCATCAGTTTAAGTCTTTTAAGGATCTTATAAGTTATATATGTCTTGCCGGTGGAGGTGTCTGTAAGAGGATTTAGGGGTAAGTTAAAGTCACCCCCTAAAATTAAACGCCCTGAACAGAAACCCTTCAGTGCTTCGATCATTCGACTGCAGAAGGTTAAGTGGGAGGCGTTGGGGAAGTAAACATTGGCTAGAATGATGGGGGTCCCCCCACATTTTCCAGTTAGAAAAATGTATTTGCCCTCAGGATCAACTAGTTTATTGGTAAGTTCAAAGGAAGCATCCCTACTAATAAGTATGGACACTCCCTTGGATTTGGCTAAATCATTAGTCGAATGATGAGCCTGTGTGAAGAAGGTGTCTGTAAGTCTGGGTACCTGGTCGGTTTTGAAGTGGGTCTCTTGTAAAAAGACAAAGCATGGCCTACCTTTCCTGAGCTCTTGTAGGAGTGCAGTGCACTTTTCAGGGATGTTTAACATTGTGCAAGACTATGGTGGGGTTCTGACCCAGAGATGAATATGCCATAACGCGATCTCAGAGAGCGATGGTGATCCAGAACCTAGAAAAAAATATAAATAACTGGACAAGACAACTGGTCAGTCAACAGCGATGCAATGTTCAGTAAAACAGGTGCGGGCTATACTTCTCCAGATAAGACAGAGGTTAGGAAGGGGGGAATGGCGAGAGAGAAAGAAAGGAAGATAAGTTAAAGAATGAGATATGATGATTTCACCTTGGGGTCTTAAGACCTCTAGGTATTCAAATTAGTGTTCTCTATAGTGACCTACAGTCTCTGATAGAGATCACTCTGTGGGGTAATGGGCTTTGGTCTGCCTAGGTCAGCTCCTCAAGTTGTGGTATATAAATAGAAAAGAGCTAGCCAAATTATGAGCCTAGGCAGTACGCAGCCTATGTTGTTTAAACTAGGTTGATTTAGCCTTATCTGCACCCGTTAGGCCTGGAAAGGGCCTAACCAATCAGAACAGGAAAACAATAAAACCTTAAACAATATAAACAGGTACAAATCCCAAGTCCCTGAGTTGCGGTGACCTGTTGTTAGCCTGAGAAGGAGAGCCCCCCTTCTATTGTGCAAGCATTTTGTGACTCTTGAACCGATTTATATACATACCCCACCCGGTGGTGTCATATATGGGAGATCCCCTCATGGAGGGGAGAGCCCAGATATCAGTCCCCATCATATTAACAAAGTGGGGTACAGAACATCTCACACTTGTCATGTCTTATGAACATTAGTATAACCTGTAAAAGTAGAAAGAAGTTACGTCCCTGGCATTATAGTTTGCTCCGTAGGTGCCATCATCGGAGTGAAGGCATATTTGAGGCAAAATAAAGCTCGCTGTGAGAGATAATTCCATAAATGCAACTAGGACTTCTGAAAGGCACTATGAGTTCAGCCCTGTTTTAAGCCATAAGTGATGCTTGAAATAAAACAGGAAGGGTTACATCTCTGGCATTGCGGGATTGTGCTCTGGATATACTTATCCAAATGAGAATGTGTTCCTGTGGTGGAGTTCAGTGCACAATAAGGGACCGCCTGACTTGCACAGAGAAGTGGTCCGGTGAGAAGTCCTTTCAGCGTTGTTATCTGGTTCAGCCAATATAGTGTTAAACTGTCTCGGTCACCGCAAGTTTCTTTGTAGCAGGGTAGATACGGGGGATTTGGGGAAAAGCATCACGGGGTGTCTTTCCCATAGTTAAGCCTCCTCAGGACCTCTTGACGAGTGTGACCTGCTGCCGGGGGTGCCCGCTTGTGAGCCACCAGGTCAAGATGATCTCATCTTCTTTGATTGGCGATGGTCCGGTGAGACAAATGGGGAGGCAGAAGGAGGTCTATCCGGTGGTGGCTCAATGAATTCTTGGTACCAGTCTGGTACTTCCACTGGGCCCAGTTGTAGTGCGTGGCAGAAATCTGGTAGGTCGTCAGGTGCTCGCAGGGAGTATTGTTTCCCATTGTGGTTGACTAGAAGAGCAAAGGGGAATCGCCAAGTGTAAACGTAAGTCCTTCTCCCGCAGCCTGTCTAATAAAGGCCTCAGAGCCCTCCTGTTCCTGAGGGTGATTTGGGAGAGATCGTGGAAGAGCATGATCGTTTCTCCGTTAAAGATGATCTGGTCATTCCTGCAGGCCTTTCTCATTATGCTTTCTTTTAAGGGAAAACTTTGTAAACAGCATATTATGTCTCTAAGAGGCATGTTGTCTGGGCCTCTGGCCCTGAGAGCTCTGTGCGCTCTGACGAATTCAAAGGCTGTGTCCTCCGGCCTTTCCAGCAGGCTATTGAAAACCCTCTCTAAGGCCGGTGTGATCTGATCTGCTTCCACCGACTCGGGATCCCCCTGACCCTAATATTGTTCCTCCTTCCTCTATTATCTAAATCTTCGAGGTGTCTGTTAATTTCAATAAAATGCTGGGTTTGCGAGCAAGACAGTCTCTCCAGTCTGTGGATTGCTTTATCTGTATGTGTCTCCCTGCTGTCTCCGCCGCGGCCATCTTGTCAGTGAGGACGAGCATGCTGGAGTTCAAGTCAGTTATTGCGGCCAAAAAGGTCGCTTTGATGTCGGCTGCAAAGCCAGACATCCCAGCATAGGTCAGCGGGAGATCTGAATGAGGAGAGCCCCTACCGTCATCCTCGAACGCTGATTGCGAGTCTTCGCTGTAATCGTCCTCCACATGTGGCCAATCCATCTTGACTCCAGGCCTGTTGTTTCTGGCTGCCGGGGGATTTCTAAAGAGGTCAGAGATGTTTCTTCCCTGATACTCCGCTGCTAGTCTCTGGGATCTTGTGCGGGGTGTCCCAGGGTTTTTCCTGCTCATGTTCGAGCTATCTGGGTGTAGAGAGGCTTTCTAAGGCTGCGATACCGACGGAGCTGTTATGTTAGGCGTCCATCTCCTTTGCGCGCCAAGCCACGTCCCTTAGTACATCTTTTCTGTCAACACCCCCCCTGATATATATAGAAATCATCTTTCTGTAAGTCTGCCTGCTGTACATGAGCAGTGAGTGTGGTGTCTACACTCAAGGCCGGGACAAGGGGTGGGTGGGAGGGGCGGCTGCCCTGGGTGCAACGGTTTACTATAGGGATGGGGGCGCTTTCCTTCTGTAACAAGGCTGACAGGAGTAGTGACAACAGCATCACTATTCCTGTTAGCCCAGCTCTGGGAGCAGCGAGGAGAGGAGGAGAGAATCGGGACGTAGCTCGGGCTGTGTTCTCCCTCCCCTCCTCCTTCCTGTTAAAAGACACACAGGAGCTGCACAAGCAGGAAGGAGGAGAGGGAGAGAGAGCACAGACTGCACCACCGAGTGGAAAAGTGTTCAGGATAGAGCCGGGTATGGAGGAGAGAGCCGGGTGTGGAGGAGAGAGCCATCAACACCCGCAGTGGAGGAGAAAGCCATCAACACCAGGAGTGGAGGAGAAAGCCATCAACACCAGGAGTGGAGGAGAGATCCATCAACACAATCATGTGTCCAGTGTTAAAACTGAGCTGCACAGTGATTTTTACAAGTGAGTGACTGTCCTGGCATTGTGTACACCCATCATCTGTCAAATGCCAAAGTGTAGTTTCTAGTAGCGGGATTGTGCAACATGTTGTGCCTGCATCATCACAGGATGCTCCACCGACAAAAGAGGAAGACACTGACAACAGAAGAAGTCTCCACAAAGATGTCCCTGGTGGCTCTGAAACATCCAAAGAGGACACAGAGGTGTCATCAAGGAAATTTGCTGTAATGTTGAAAATATGCTCCACATAGTTGCACATTATTGCAGATGCTTCCCTCAACCCTGCTGCTTTATTTCTGCCTTACATTCCTTTTGCTGTCATTTTACCCTATCCTTAAATAAAAAAAATACACATTTGCCGGAGACAATTCAGTTGAAAAATGAATGGACATTACCTGATTTCTTTTAGTTCTTTACCGACAGTATTATCTTTGTTTTCAGGAAACATTGAAGAGGACAGATCGGACACTTTTGACACTTTTTTGGGACCATTGACATTTATACAGCGATCAGTGCTAAAAATAGCCAGTGATTACTGTATAAAGGACACTGGCAGGAAAGGGTTTAAGGGGGCGATCAAGGGGTTAAGTGTTCCCTAGGGAGGTGTTTCTAACTGTGGGGGGAGTGGACTGACTGAGAGTAGAGAGATCCCTGTTCATGAACACTAGGAACAGTCAGAATGGGGATCTGTTTGTTTTACATTGACAGATCCCCGTTCTGGAGCTCTGTGAAGCGATCGCGGGTGGCTGGCAGACATCGCGGCCACCGGCCACATGCATCAGCTCTGGCATCGGCGCCCGCTATTGCTATTAAAGCGGACGACGTACAGCTACGGCGATTTGCAACCTGCTGCAGTATAATGACGGGGGCTGGTCGGCAAGCTGTTAAAGTGGTTCTAAAGCCCTCTATGCATTCTATTCATGAAGGTAAAACACCTTTAATGTGCAGCTCCCCCCCCATACTCACCAGAGCCTGATCCCGATCTAGCGATATGCATGAGAGCAGAAGCTCTCCCAGGTCTCTGCTTCTTCATTGGCTGAGACAAAGCAGTGGCGTAAATCACAGCCAGTGAGGAGGGAGCTGGGGGGGGGGGGGGTTGGCACGAGCATGCACAAGTGCACAAGTGTCTCCAGAACAAGCAGCATGCTCTGGGGACACTCAGCAGGAGGGAGCCTGGAGCACCAGCAGGGGACCCAAGAAGAAGCGTATTGGGGATGCTCTGTGCAAAATCATTGCACACAGCATGCAAATATGACATGTTTATTTTTATTTTTTCAAATCTGAACCTTTACAAATGCTTTCAAATGCTTTCAATTCTGACAGTATAAACTGATGTTAATAGGTCCACCTTATAGAGACACCAGGGGTTTAAGGAGAGGGAGATCGGAGACACATATTGCTTTAACAGATAATTCTAATATGACAAGGGGGAAATGTGGCTAAAAATAGAAGCATGTCTTCTAAAAATATAATAAACCTGTTTAATTAGATTCTTGTTGCTGGCTAAAGTGCTGAATGTTTGAGAATTTTGTTGTATGCATGTCTAGACTGGATATGGAGCAGCAATTAGGCAATGGGTACTGTGACTTTTACAATATAATTCCAACATGTTTCATTATGAACAAATTAACTATTACCTAGAAAATAAAACTACAGAGAAACCACTTGTATACCTTGTGGTTGGGTACGGTGTAGAATAAATTAAGATTTAAAACTTTTTAGATTGTTTAATATTTATCTGCATAAAGGGTTAAAATACCTGTGCTGACAGCACATAGGGGAGTCAGACTGCAGCTCCAATGCAGCACAGTTGAATAAAGCAATGTTCAGGTTGTGCATGTCCAAGCGGCATAGAGCCTGGCTGTGGCTTTGTGTGAGAGAGCTGGGGTCCGACTCGGCTACATGTTGCCCCGTAAACAGTGGCGGCCCGTCCGTATGGGGCGCACGGATGCCGCCATTATTGTGGCCAGGCAGGTCACTTTTTGAAGTCTTGTCCCACTCGTCCAGGTAACGCCCAAACCTTGAGGTCCTGTCACGGACAGACCTTAGGTGGCATTTTTTCGTCCCCAGTTATCCTGAAGGATAAGCCCCTAGTTTCGGTTACCCTTTCTTGGGCTGAGTCGTCCATCGAGTGACAGGCTCTAATCAACTCAGGGCCTGCAGGCCTGTTCATTGATGCTGCTTTTGTATCGAAGCACTCGATTCCACTGCAGCTGCGTGACACTTCACTTGCCATTGAGGCTCTTAACGGGAGACCTCTACAGCCTGCCCATGTGACTCATGAGACTGTTCCGTTGTCCATGGCCATAGGGGCTCTTCACCATGATATAATCCAGTTCCAAGTTATTTCCTCACCTAAGTTTCAGCTGGTTATTGGTTATCCTTAGTTACAGAGGCACAACCCCTCTTTTGATTGGCTCCATGCTGAGCTTCTCTCCTGGTCACCACACTGCAGTAAGGCATGCTTCCAGAAGGTAGCCAAGGTCCTCCACTTCACTCTCCTCCATGCCAGAGGAGTACTGTTATTTTAGCCCTGAACGAATGGAGACATCTCCTCGAAGGTACCACTGTGCTGGTTCTCATTCTTACTGACCATAAGAATCTCACATTCTTGTCTGAGGCTAAACGCCTCTCTCCCAGAAGAGCGTGATGGGCTCTTTTCTTGTCTCGTTTCAATTACATTGTCTCATTGTTACTCGCTACTAAGAATGTAAGGGCTGACGCTTTCTCACAGCAATTTTCCTCCACTTTCAAGATTGAGTCGGTTCCGATTCCTGTGATTTCTCCTGATAGTATTCTGGCTACACTTCGCGTCTCACTTCTCCTTTGCGTGACAAAATTCTTGCTGCTCAGGTCCATGCTCCTCCTGAGACTCAACTCTTTTGGGCCATTTGCCAACAATTCTGGTGGCCTAGGCTGCGTGCTGATGTAACCAATTTCGTAGCTGCCTGTTCCATGTGTGCTCAGAGTAAGACTCCATGACACCTTCCAGTGGGCCTCCTACAACCCATATCCAATGGAGAGAGGCCCTGGACCCACCTGTCTATGGATTTCATTGTGGAGTTACCCAACTCCCAGTGCAACACAGTTATCCTTATGGTGGTTGACGGGTTCTCAAAAAAGTCCCATTGTGTTCCACTTAAGAAGTTGCCCACTTCTAAGGAACTGGCTTTGATTTTTGCTCGGGAGATCTTTCGCTTACATGGGCTACCCAAGGTAATTGTCTCGGACAGGGGTAGTCAGTTTGTGTCCTGGTTCTGGTGAGCCTTTTGTGCACAGTTGGGAATTCAGCTTGCTTTCTCCTCTGCGTATCACCCATGGTCTAATGGGGCTGCAGAACGAGCCAATCAGTCCTTGGAGCAATTCCTACATTGCTATATTTCTGACCTTCATAACAACTGGTCAGACCTCTTACCATGGGCGGAGTATGCTCACAATAGTGCCTTAAATTCTGCTTCCCGATTGTCCCCGTTTATGGCGAACTATGGATTCCAACCTCCCATGTTGCCTGAATCATTTGTTCCACAGAGTATTCCTGCATTAGAGGAGCATCTCCATGGTCTTCGTTCCACTTGGGCACAAGTCCAGGAGGCTTTGCAACATGCTAATGATAGATACACACTCCATGCTGACCGCAGACACCTTCCGTTGCCTTCCTACCAGGTTGGGGACAGGGTCTGTCTGTCATCTTGCAACATCTGACTTCGTGTTCCCTCTCTGAAGTTCACACCTTGGTTTATTGGGCCTTTCCATATTCTTCGCAGGATTAACCCAGTGGTGTACGCATTAGACCTTCCTTCTAATATGCGTATCTTGAATGTATTTTATGTCTCCTTATTAAAACCTTTGGTCTGCAACCGCTTTACCACATCGCTGCCTCGTCCTCACCCTGTACAGGTTGAGAACCATGAGGAGTGTGATCAGGTGTGATAAAATTTTTATGATTTGCACCATAGCTTGTAGACTCTACAACTTTCACACAAACTAAATAATATTCACTAATTTGGGTTATTTTTACCAAAGATATGTAGCAGTATAAATTTTGGGCCAAATTTATGAACACAAATAACTTTTTTGCAAAATTTTATGATAGAAACTAAAAAAAGTATTTTTTTTCAAAAGTTTCGCTCTTTTTTTACTTATATCGCAAAAAAGAAAAAACCCAGTGGTGATTAACTCACCACCAAATGATCTTATTCTGGGTGGACGTCATATGACGGCTTCCCAGAACAACCGCTCTCGCGCGCCCCCCGGGGGCATGTAGCGAGGATATGGCGGCCATGCTGTGTTGCTAGGACACCGCACAACCCTGATCTCTGTAAAGAGCCGCGGCTATTCAACCATGTGATCAGCTGTGTCCAATCACAGCCGGTCACATGTAAACATGGAGATGCCGGTAATCGTCACTCCTCGCCTCACACTGACAGAGTGTGAAGAGAGGAGAGTCGATCAGCAGCATCTCCTCGCAGAGGACATCTTGGTATGTAATCAGGGAACTGATCATCCGTGCCTTGATTACAATTAAGTGCCCACCAGTGCCAGTAATCAGTGCCCACCACGGCCAGCAATCAGTGCCCACCAGTGCCCACAAGTGCCAGCAATCAGTGGAAATTAGTGATGCCAGTCAGTACTGGCTATCAGTGCTGCCCATGAATGCCCATCACTGCTGCCCATCAATGCCCATCACTGCTGCCCATCAATGCCACCCATCAATGCCAATCAGTGCCCATCAGTGCCACCTATTCGTGCTGCCTGATGAAGTGAGGGAAGCACTGCGCTAACTCAGAAAGTGGTAATAATGTGATCTTTTCAAAAATGATACTGTGATCAAAAGTGTACTGTGTAAAGTAAATATCCTGAAAATATATGTGAAAGCATGGTATAGACGACATCCTCCTCCCACTGGGCCATGAATAGATTGGCCAAGCTGGGGGCATACTTGGCCCCCATGGCCACACCCTGGGTTTGTAGGTAAAAAAGACCTTGGAACCAGAAATAATTATTCCCGGTTGCGAACTTTAGTAACTCCATAACAAAGTTGCGGTGAACAATGGGCAGTAAGGCACTTTTGGACAGAGCAAGCTCAATTGCCTCCGAACCCAAGGAATGTGGTATAGATGTATACAATGCAGATACATCTGCTGTGACCAAAAGCATGTCTGGATGGTATTCGACACTCTCCAAGATCCTGATATTGTCTCTGGTGTCCTTCAAGTAAGAAGGGACCAATTTAACCAAAGGCTGTAGGTAAAAATCAATGTACCGACCAATCCTCGAGGTCACCGAGTCGATGCCACTGACTATGGGTCGACCAGGAGGATTGGTGGTACTCTTGTGAACCTTTGGCAGATAATAGATGGTCGGTATCCTAGGGGACAAAGGGACCAAGTGGTCCCTTTCCTTTTTGTTGAGAATAGACAGAGAGAAACCCTCATCGATCAATCTTGTCAGGTCCCTCTTAAGATCCTTGGTGGGATCTTTTGGAAGGATTCTATAAGTGACACGATCGCTCAACAGTCTGGTCATCTCCTTGATGTAATCAGTTTTGTCAAGAACAACAATACCACCTCCCTTATCCGCTGGGCCCCCAGCTTGGCCAATCTATTCATGGCCCAGTGGGAGGAGGATGTCGTCTATGCCCTAGAGAGATCAGAATTGGCCTTATGGGCCAGATACATAGACGACATCCTCCTCCTATGGAAAGGAGATAGAAACTCTCTGGATGCCTTCATGTCCATTTTGAACGATAATGATCGTGGGATCGTTTTAGAATACAAGGCTTCTACTACTGCCATCCAGTTTTTGGACCTTGAAATCATGGCTGTCAATGACCATCTGGAGTTTAAGACCTACTTCAAGGCGACTGACAGGAATGGGTATATCCCAATAGATAGCTGCCACTACGATCAGTGGCTAAAGTCAGTCCCTAGAAGCCAGTTCCTCCGCCTTCGGCGTAACTGTACTAACACCCATGATTTCATGTCACAGTCCCAGGATAGGATTGAAGGATAGGTTTGTGGAGAAGGGCTACAAACTCGAAGAATTGGATTCTGAAATTCAGAGGGACGCAGAGATCGAGAGGTCGTCCCTTTTGACTGATTGACCTAAGGGCAATGTTGATGATAGATTTAGGTGGTCTTTTTTTACATCCTACTCAACCCAACACAGAGAAATTAAAAAGATCATGAGTAGGCACTGGAACGTCCTACGTAGTGACAAGATTTTGGGACCCGCCCTGCCAGACAAAGCTATGGTCACCTTTAGGGGTGCCCGTTCCATCCAGGGCGAAATAGCCCCCAATGTTTTGGATCCCCCAGTACCTTTTCTTTCTTTAAAGATTGCAAGGGGTATTTCCCTTGCAGGAAGTGTAGGGTGTGTAGTTACAACGTCTGTGGCAGAAGAAAATCCACAGAGTTTGTGTCCACAGTTACACAATTGAGCTATAAGATGAAGCACTTCACAACCTGTGCTTCCAAATACATTGTATATCTCCTAACGTGTCCCTGCCAAAAGCAATACGTGGGGAGAACCATTAGGACTTTCTCAGTAAGGGTGAACGAACATATTTCAAAAATAATAAAGGGATGTGTTAAACATACCGTCCCCCGGCACTATAGGGAGCATCATAATAGAGACCCTACTGGAACCACCTTTCAAATTATTGATAAATTTGTCCCCCATTGGCGAAGGTGAATCCTGTCTCAGGGGGGTGTCCCGCCTTGAGACATACTGGATACATGAATTAAAATGTTACTCGCCGCATGGCATCAATGTAGAGTGGGACATTAACAGTTTTATCAATAAAGCTTAATGTCATTGACTTAACAACATATCCCTTCATTAATGTCCCCCTTTTTCGCTTCAGATCTTATCTCACATTTCACTTTGGTGGACCGCTTTTTGGTTCTATGTATTGATTTTTAAATAGGTATCCCCTAGATATAGATACCCCAGTACAATTGTCTACATCTTTTGTTTAATACCAACTATGATGGGGTTGGTTTAATATCACTGCTATTTTATGTTCATTTCTTTGTTGATTGTATCATTGTACCAATTGTGCGTATTTTGCATTTCCTTTTATTCTATGGACATGCAGTCGGGTGTGTGGATGTCCATTCCCCAATTATTTCTGGACGAATGAATATTCATATATACCGACCCACATTTATGTATACATGTTTGCGTTTATTCATTTGGAACATATTGCCCCTCACTTACCCAATAGCTTTATGTACTTTTTCCCAGCATTTTTTCGCTGGATGATGTCCATTTTCATTTATAGGTACACCTATGCTAAAGTCATATTCCTTATTGGTTTGTTTACATGGGGATTTGTGGGTTGATAGGAGGATTGCAGACCACATGACCCGCCTGCTATGACGTCCTATTGGCCATTGTTTGAGCACCTAGCCGGTAATGTGAGCGCGCTCCAGCCCGCTGAGGTGTGCGGGGTGCGAGGCTTGAAGCACATGGAGGCGGAAATGATGTCACGTTCCGGGCGGAAGTGACGTGCAGCTCCGGTCGGGGATGACGTTCCGCCATACACCAATCGGCGTAGGTGGTGTCCTAACACTCTGGCTACTACGGAGCGACGGAGATGGTCAATGCGCTTCCACCCTCCGTTTGGATAGGAGGTGTGGAGCGCAAGTGAGCCCTGCATTTCCGGCCGTTCACCTCCTCCCTTACCTAATGGACGGCTTACAACTCTTCATTAGTGTCACACTTCATGACACAGGATATAGTTTCAATATAGTCATGTGATTAGGGATATGTTCCAATTATGAACGTCAATCATGGTCTGTCATGTTCACACCAACCCGGAAGTGGTTCACCACAAAGAGGCTTGGTCAGTAAGCCTTGTGACCACTTCCTGTTTGTGAAATTTTGGCGCCAATTCATCTTTAATGAACACAGTATAAAGCCAGTAGCAGTATGAGCCATCAAATGATGCCCCAGTAGAAGACCTATTGGTCGAAACGCGTCGGGCTTTGCTGATTTTGAGACCCTTATACTGCTTTTACTCTGTTTTATTTTATTTTGATTCTATCAGTATATGTTCTGTACTGCTTGGGTGAATTCCCCTGTTTGTACCATTATTTATACCCCATACCCAATAAATTAGTGGTGGAATCACACTATTGGAGTTCCTTTTTCCCTTTTTCCGTTTCCTGCTTCTTGGGTTGTTCCTGGTGTCGTGTCCCACACGTGTGTGGTCTTGGAGGATTCCGGAATATCCAGTTGAGAGTCCATTCCAGACCTGGAGGAGTGCTGCCAGAATCCAGCCTTCATCTCTTGGGCGCCACCTGCAGAAGTTACCACAAGCCTTACTGACCCACTGCCGTATGGTATGTGGGTCCAACATCGCTGGTAAGCATATGCATTCCATAACCATTGGAGGGTTTACATACTCGTTTATATACATCAGAATCTGTGTCTCCTGAGTTTCTCCACACACATCTCATGTGCAAGGATGATTCATGCCATATGATTAATTTTCCTTGAACTAAGGACTTTATCATTGTTTCACCATATTATATTGCACTGGACTTTTTTCACTTTATGAGTTCATTGGTTCTACTTTTTGTTAGCGCTACACATTGTGGTTATTTATTTATCCGTGCTGCCTATCTGTGCCCACCAGTGCCACCTATCTGTGCCCACCAGTGCCTCCTATCAGTGCCCATCAGTGCCACCTGTCAGTGCTTTTCAATGCCGCATATCAGTGCCACCTGTCGGTGCCCATAAGTGCGACATATTCATGAGGATAGGTTAATGTTTTGAGTTTATTCTGTATTAGAATTGCTTGCTTATATTTTTGATTGAAATGTACTGAACTGTTTATGGCAACATTTATCACTTAGAAATGGATATTAATTTACCGAAAAATCTTGATAATTGATATTTATAAAAAAATGTTGTTCTTATTGCAATGAGCAGGAACAGTCCTGCTGGGGAACCCGAGCCAGGAGCCCATACTGTAATGCCTTCTCCACCACCAGTGCCAGCAGTGTCCTGCTGTTCTTCTTCACTTAGGTTGGACTTGATGGACTTGTGTCTTTTTTCAACATCACCTACTACAGGCATACCCCACTTTGTATGTAACTATGTAACTTCGCTACTTCTGTATTCTGCACTCACTCTTTATTATGACACTACGGGGAAGATTTACTAAAACTTGAGAGTGCAAAATCTGGTGCAGCTGTGCATGGTAGCCAATCAGCTCCTAACATAAGCTGGTTCAATTAGGCTGCATTCACACCTGAGCGTAGCTTTTCAGGCAGAAAATCGCGCGAATTGCGGCGTTTTTTCGCAGCGTTTTTTACCGCGATTTGCAGTGTTTTTTACCGCGATTCGCGGCGTTTTTTACCGCGTTTTACCGCGAATTTTGTGCAGAGCAAAAGGTCACCAATGTAAAAAGAATAAAAACGCCCAAATCTGCCCGATTCGCGCGACAAAAAAGGGTCTGGAACTTGTTTGAGCTTCAGGCGTAGGGCTTCAGGCATTTTGGAGTGGAGATGTGAACCATCTCCATAGAGAATAATGTATTTTTTCCCCTCTAGCTTTTGTAGCTTCAGGCTTCAAGCTACAAAACGCCCAGGTGTGAATGCAGCCTTAGGCTTTGACAATAAAACCTGGAAGGTGATTGGTTTCTATGCAGAGCTGCACCATACTTTGCACTCTCCAGTTTTAATAAATCATTCCCTATGAGCCCTGTTTATAATGGAGAGCAAATATCGCTATCTGCTATATGCAACAATATTACTCCACTTGGCAGCCCATTCATAAAATGAAGATGATGGGCTCAGCAATGGCATGCAATGCCAAGCTGCTGCTAACAAAGCAAACAGAATATTGGCATGCATTAAAAAAGGGGATTTATTCCAGAGATAAAATGATAGTTCTCCTGCTCTACAAGACCCTGGTCCAGCCGCACAGTATGCTGTCCAGTTCTGGGCACCAGTCCTCAGGAAGGGTGTACTGGAAATGGAGCGAGTACAAAGAAGGGCAACAAAGCTAATAAAGGGTCTGGAGGATATTAGTTATGAGGAAAGGTTGTGAGCACTGAACTTATTCTCTCTGGAGAAGAGACGCTTGAGAGGGGATATGATTTCAATTCACAAATACCATACTGGTGACCCCACAATAGGGATAAAACTTTTTTGCGGAAGGGAGTTTAACACGACTCGTGGCCACTCATTAAAATTAGAAGAGAAGAGGTTTAACCTTAAACTACATAGAGGGTTCTTTACTGTAATGCCCTGTACACACGATAGGATTTTCTGACAACACAACCGTGGATTCTTTTCCGAAGGATGTTGGCTCAAACTTCTCTTGCATACACACGGTCACACAAATGTTGTTGGAAATTCTGAACGTCAAGAACGCAGTGACGCACAACACGTACGACGAGCCGAGAAAAATGAAGTTCAATAGCCAGTGCAGCTGTCATGAAGATCCTGCCAGAAATCTAAACCCGGGCCCTCCCGGCCCTCAGATTCCATTGCGCATGCGCGCCCGGGCGCGGGCACGTGCACAACCGCGCACAGGGAGACGGGCGCGCGCCCTAGTTAGCACCAGCCGGCCTATTTAAGCCTGACTTGTGCAGACGGTCTTTGCTGTCTGCTCTACAGCGTTGTGGTGTTGTAAAAGTAACCTGATCCTGTTATACCTGTTCCTTTGACCCGGCTTGCCATAGACCATCCAGCTTTCTGCCTGTACCCGACCCCGGCTTCCAGTGACCATCCTCCTGCCTGATCCATTGTACCTCGCTCTTGGTTCTGAACTATTACCTGGCTTCTTTGATGAACTCTGGTTCCTTGCTAAGTCCCCATCCAGTCTGCAGCCTGACCCCTGTAACGAGCCTGATCACCTGTTGGCTTCCAGTCCACTCAGTGGTTCCGTTTCCTGTGTCCAGTTCCTGTCAGCTCTGCTATCCAGGATTACCTGTGAACCTGTTTGCCAAGCCGTTGTCCAGTTCCTGTCAGCTCTGCTATCCAAGCTTACCTGTGAACCTGCTTGCCAAGCCGTTGTCCAGTTCCTGTCAGCTCTGCTATCCAGTTTACCTGTGAACCTGCTTGCCAAGCCGTTGTCCAGTTCCTGTCAGCTCTGCTATCCAGTTTACCTGTGAACCTGCTTGCCAAGCCGTTGTCCAGTTCCTGTCAGCTCTGCTATCCAGTTTACCTGTGAGCCTGCTTTCCAGAGATCCCGCCAGCTCTGCTATCCAGTTTACCTGTGAGCCTGCTTTCCAGAGATCCTGCCAGCTCTGCTATCCAGTTTACCTGTGAGCCTGCTTTCCAGAGATCCTGCCAGCTCTGCTATCCAGTTTACCTGTGAGCCTGCTTTCCAGAGATCCTGCCAGCTCTGCGATCCAGTTTACCTGTGAGCCTGCTTTCCAGAGATCCTGCCAGCTCTGCTATCCAGTTTACCTGTGAGCCTGCTTTCCAGAGATCCTGCCAGCTCTGCTATCCAGTTTACCTGTGAGCCTGCTTTCCAAAGACCCCGCCAGCTCAGCTAACCTGTTACCTTCCCACCGGTCTGTTGATCCTGCCAGGCACCCGTGCTCCTCCTCACTCCTGGCTCTCCTGTTCCCACACCAGGGGACCGGGAGTGGGAGACGCAAGGGAGGCCTCTCCCTGCAATCTCGGGCTCGCACCACCAGGTACGTGACAGTAGCAGACAGCCATGTCTGAGCCCGAGCAGGGAGCCCCCGCCAT
This sequence comes from Lithobates sylvaticus, assembly GCA_028564925.1. Taxonomy (NCBI): domain Eukaryota; kingdom Metazoa; phylum Chordata; class Amphibia; order Anura; family Ranidae; genus Lithobates; species Lithobates sylvaticus. The sequence continues at coordinate 64,558,768 of CM053032.1, forward strand.
GGAGGGGCTATGTCAACACCTGGCAGGTCTGACCGAGGCGGTGAAGAACCTCCAGCAGGGGTACACCCGGCTGGAGGAACGGGTACTGGCCCTGTCTGGACCATCCAGTACCCAAGGAACTCCTCACCCAGCAATACCCCCAACGGGGCCTGCACCTACCCAGACTATAGTGATGCTACCACCTGAGCCCAAGGTACCCACTCCAGAGAAATTTACGGGTGCCCGTGGTAGCTTCAGAACTTTCCGTAACTCCTGTGAACTCCATTTTGCCCTGCAACCTAGGACCTTTTCTCTAGAGACCACCAAGGTGGGTTTTGTGGTAGCCCTACTGACTGGGGATCCCCAAATCTGGGCCCACCGTCTGGTGGAACAAAAGGATGCAGCTTTGACCAGTCTCTCCACCTTTTTTGATGCCATGGCACAGCTTTATGAGGACCCCCAACTCTCAACCACTGCGGAGGCCGCCTTACGTTCTCTCCAACAGGGTCGAAGACCAGCAGAGGACTATGTGGCTGAGTTCAGGCGTTGGGGTGCCGACACCGACTGGAACGATGCTGCTCTCCGTCACCAATTCCGCATGGGCCTCTCAGACGCACTCAAAGACGAGCTTGCCAGAGTGGGGGTACCTCAGACCCTGAATTCCCTCATTGACCTAAGCATCCAAATTGACCGGCGCCTACGGGAGCGTAGGGCCGAACGAACCTTGGGGTCCCCAAGACCTACCTGGATGCTTCCCAGGGGTCCAAGTCACTTCCGCACTGCTCCCCCTGTTAAACCTGCTCATGCCTCTTCAGCATCAGAACCCATGCAACTTGGACTCCTGCGGCCTTCTCTCACTCCAGCAGAACGCCAGAGACGCCGCAGCAACAATCTGTGCCTATATTGCGGAGAGCCTGGTCATTATGTCCGGAACTGCCCGGCTAAACTCCGTAAGTTCCCCACTATTCTCTCCAGTTATGTGGATCCTGTGACCGGGGTTTCATCTCATCTTGCCCTTTCTGTTTCTTTCCAGTTCTCAGGAAGGACCCTACAGACCACAGCTATCATTGACTCTGGTGCCTGTAGTTGCTTCATGGACTCTGCTTTTGCTGCCCGGCATCGAATTCCCCTCCGTCCAAGGGAGCAGGGCCTGTCCGTCCACCTGGCGGATGGGTCCACCATTAAATCTGGCCCAGTGACTCAGGAGACTGCCCCATTGCACACAGTGATCTCAGAGTCACATCAAGAACTGTTATGTTTGGACATAATTTCTTCTCCCTTGTTTCCAGTTATTCTAGGGATCCCCTGGCTGCAAGCACACAACCCGGTCATCAACTGGTCCACAGGAGAGGTGGCCTTTTCTTCTCCCTACTGCCAAGGGTCCTGCGGCTCACTGGTCCCCGCAGGACCCTCTGCTTTGCTCTGCCTCGAAAACGAGGCAGGTCTACGTCAGTCCATCCCGGAAGTCTACCATGCATACCTGGATGTGTTCAGCAAACGAAGGGCAGATGTGCTGCCACCCCATAGGCCCTATGACTGTCCCATTGAACTTCTTCCCGGGGCCAAGATTCCCTTCGGTAGGGTTTTTCCGTTAACAGAGGTGGAGCAGGGAAAACTAAAGGACTATATCGATGATAACCTGAAAAAAGGGTTTATCCGCCCGTCTACGTCTCCTGCAGGCGCAGGAATATTTTTCGTGGAGAAGAAGGACCATTCTCTCAGACCCTGTGTGGACTACCGTGCCCTAAATGAGGTCACAGTCAAAAATCGCTACCCGCTCCCCCTGGTACCTGAACTGTTTCAGAGGCTTGGCACAGCCTCCATCTTTTCTAAACTGGACCTCAGAGGGGCATACAATTTAATTCGTATAAAGGATGGGGACGAATGGAATACGGCATTTCGGTCTCGATTTGGGCACTTCGAGTACCTGGTGATGCCGTTCGGTCTCTGTAACGCCCCCGCTACCTTCCAGTCTTTCATAAATGATGTGCTTCGGGACTTCCTTGATGTTTTCGCTGTTGTTTATCTTGATGACATACTAATTTTCTCTTCCTCCCTAGAGCTGCATCGTGGACATGTTAAAAGTGTTTTGGGCCGTCTCCGGCAACATGGCCTCTATGCCAAGGCAGAAAAATGCCTCTTTGAGGTAGAAAGCATACCCTTCCTAGGTTTGATCATCTCCAGTAGAGGCATCCGGATGGACCCCCAGAAGATCTCAGCCATCCTGGATTGGCCAGTTCCCGCAGACAAAAAGGGGATCCAGCGATTCATTGGCTTTGCCAATTTTTATCGCAAATTCATCAAAGGATTCTCGGCCATAGTGGCACCCATTACTCAACTCACCAAACAAGGTACCCGTTTTCATTGGTCCCCTGAGGCCCAAGGGGCCTTCGAGGCCCTCAAGGGGCTCTTTACCTCAGCCCCTATCCTGAAGCATCCAGATCCTTCTCTGCCCTTTGTCCTAGAAGTGGATGCCTCGGAGATAGCGGTAGGGGCCATCCTGTCCCAGAGACAGGGCATCAAGGCCCTGCTTCACCCCGTGGCATTCTTCTCACGGAAACTGTCCCCAGCCGAGAAGAACTACGACGTGGGGGATCGGGAATTACTGGCCATAAAGACTGCCCTCGAGGAATGACGTTACCTGCTAGAGGGGGCTACTCACCCGATCCTGATCTTCACAGATCACAAAAATCTAGAGTACTTGAAGACTGCCAAGAGGTTGAAACCTAGACAGGCCCGTTGGGCCTTATTTTTCTCTCGTTTTACTTTTCACGTGACATATCGTCCGGGTTCCAAAAACACGAAGCCGGACGCTCTGTCTCGTATGTATCACAAATCCCAGGATGGTTCCCCTCCAGACACTATCCTTGCCCCTGGAAACTTTCTCCTGCTACAGGAAGACCTGCTGTCCCAGCTCAGGCGGGCTTCCAGTGGCCTCATACCCACGCCCGGTCCTGGGTTGCAGGCCAAGGATGGGCTATTGTGGCATGGGGATAAGATTTTCATTCCCGAGGGTCTGCGGGTAACCGTCCTGGAATTGTGCCATGATCATAAGCTTGCCGGACACTTCGGTGTCACCAAAACCACTGAATTGGTACAACGTACCTTCTGGTGGCCTCAGCTAAGGGAAGACTGCAGGAAATTTGTGGAAACATGCACTGTGTGTATTCGGAGCAAAAGTTACAGAACCAAAGCCTGGGGTCTACTCAAACCATTGCCAGTCCCAGACCGTTCCTGGAAAATGCTGTCCATAGATTTCATTGTGGAACTGCCCCCAGCAGAGGACCACACTACGATCTTCGTGATAGTTGATCGTCTGTCAAAGATGGCACACTTTGTTCCCATGAAGGGCACCCCTTCTGCCTCAGAAACCGCACAAGTGTTTATCCGAGAAGTCATCAGACTCCATGGGGTACCGGCCAACATAGTGTCCGACCGAGGGGTACAATTCACCTCTCGGTTCTGGAAGTCACTCTGCAAGGCCCTCAACATTGAGCTATCGTTTTCTTCCGCTTATCACCCTCAAACCAATGGGCAGACCGAAAGAACCAATCAGACCCTGGAACAATATCTACGATGCTTTTCTTCCTTCTCCCAAGATGATTGGATCTCCCTATTACCAGTTGCCGAGTTTGCATACAACAATGCAATCCACTTGGCCACTCAACAGACGCCTTTCTTTGCCAACTATGGCTTCCACCCTTCGTTCCTGCCCAATTCTCTTCCTGAATGTACTGTGCCCGCAGTTCAGAAAAAGATTGACTTCTTTGCTTCCAATAACCGACTCCTACAGGACACCATGGCCCGGACCCAGGAACATAACAAGACAGTCTTTGACCGAAAGAGGCGCGGGGAATTGGTACTGGCACCAGGTGACACAGTATGGCTCTCTACCTTGAATCTGAGGATGGCTTGTCCCTCGAAAAAACTGGGCCCTAAGTTCTTAGGTCCCTTTCCAGTCAAACGAAAGATCAATGAAGTAGCCTATGAGTTGGAACTTCCTGATTCCCTCAAGGTCCATCCAGTCTTTCATGTTTCTCTGTTAAAACCCTCCACTCCCAACCTCTTTTCCAACAGAAGGACTGTACCCCCGGACCCAGTCTTGGTAGATGGCGAGGAGGAATATGAGGTAGAGGCCATACTAAATGTTAGAAAAAGGAGAAATCAGAATCAGTTCTTGATCAAATGGAAGGGATATGGTCCCGAAGAGAATTCCTGGGAGCCCGAGTGTAATATCCACGCTAAGAGTCTAGTTCAAGCCTTCAAAAGAGCACATCCTGAGAGATTTGCCCAGAGGGGCACCCGGAGGTTGCCCCTAGGAGGGGGGCAATGTCATGAAGATCCTGCCAGAAATCTAAACCCGGGCCGTCCCGGCCCTCAGATTCCATTGCGCATGCGCATGCGCGCCCGGGCGCGGGCACGTGCACAACCGCGCACAGGGAGACGGGCGTGCGCCCTAGTTAGCACCAGCCGGCCTATTTAAGCCTGACTTGTGCAGACGGTCTTTGCTGTCTGCTCTACAGCGTTGTGGTGTTGTAAAAGTAACCTGATCCTGTTATACCTGTTCCTTTGACCCGGCTTGCCATAGACCATCCAGCTTTCTGCCTGTACCCGACCCCGGCTTCCAGTGACCATCCTCCTGCCTGATCCATTGTACCTCGCTCTTGGTTCTGAACTATTACCTGGCTTCTTTGATGAACTCTGGTTCCTTGCTAAGTCCCCATCCAGTCTGCAGCCTGACCCCTGTAACGAGCCTGATCACCTGTTGGCTTCCAGTCCACTCAGTGGTTCCGTTTCCTGTGTCCAGTTCCTGTCAGCTCTGCTATCCAGGCTTACCTGTGAACCTGTTCGCCAAGCCGTTGTCCAGTTCCTGTCAGCTCTGCTATCCAAGCTTACCTGTGAACCTGTTTGCCAAGCCGTTGTCCAGTTCCTGTCAGCTCTGCTATCCAAGCTTACCTGTGAACCTGCTTGCCAAGCCGTTGTCCAGTTCCTGTCAGCTCTGCTATCCAGTTTACCTGTGAACCTGCTTGCCAAGCCGTTGTCCAGTTCCTGTCAGCTCTGCTATCCAGTTTACCTGTGAGCCTGCTTTCCAGAGATCCCGCCAGCTCTGCTATCCAGTTTACCTGTGAGCCTGCTTTCCAGAGATCCTGCCAGCTCTGCTATCCAGTTTACCTGTGAGCCTGCTTTCCAGAGATCCTGTCAGCTCTGCTATCCAGTTTACCTGTGAGCCTGCTTTCCAGAGATCCTGCCAGCTCTGCTATCCAGTTTACCTGTGAGCCTGCTTTCCAGAGATCCTGCCAGCTCTGCTATCCAGTTTACCTGTGAGCCTGCTTTCCAGAGATCCTGCCAGCTCTGCTATCCAGTTTACCTGTGAGCCTGCTTTCCAGAGATCCTGCCAGCTCTGCTATCCAGTTTACCTGTGAGCCTGCTTTCCAGAGATCCTGCCAGCTCTGCTATCCAGTTTACCTGTGAGCCTGCTTTCCAGAGATCCTGCCAGCTCTGCTATCCAGTTTACCTGTGAGCCTGCTTTCCAGAGATCCTGCCAGCTCTGCTATCCAGTTTACCTGTGAGCCTGCTTTCCAGAGATCCTGCCAGCTCTGCTATCCAGTTTACCTGTGAGCCTGCTTTCCAGAGATCCTGCCAGCTCCGCTATCCAGTTTACCTGTGAGCCTGCTTTCCAGAGATCCTGCCAGCTCTGCTATCCAGTTTACCTGTGAGCCTGCTTTCCAAAGACCCCGCCAGCTCAGCTAACCTGTTACCTTCCCACCGGTCTGTTGATCCTGCCAGGCACCCGTGCTCCTCCTCACTCCTGGCTCTCCTGTTCCCACACCAGGGGACCGGGAGTGGGAGACGCAAGGGAGGCCTCTCCCTGCAATCTCGGGCTCGCACCACCAGATACGTGACAGCAGCTCTTCTGCTTGATTCCAAGCATGCGTGAACTTTTGTGCGTTGGAATTGTGTACACACGCTCGGAATTTCTGGCAACAAGTTTTGTTGTTGGAAAATTTGAGAACCTGCTCTCAAACATTTGTTGGCGGAAATTCCGACAACAAATGTTCTATGAAGCATACACATGGTTGTACTTTCCGACAACAAGCTCACATCCAACATTTGTTGTCGGAAAATCCTATCGTGTGTACAGGGCATAAGAGTGGCAAGGATTTGGAATTCCCTTTGACAGGCGGTGATTTCAGCGGGAGGCTGAATTCTTGATAGTTTCAAGAATCTATTAGATAATCAGCTGAACGACTGCAACATACAGGGATATACAAGGTAACACTGACATATAATCACACACGTAGGTTGGACTTGATGGACTTGTGTCTTTTTTCGACCTCACCTACTATGTAACTATGTAACTAAGACTGCTTAACACAATAGAGACAACTTAGTAATTGAAGGAGAGGTAGGTCACATGACTTTAACATTGAAAGTGTTTTACTGGTCTAGGAGACCCAAAGGCAGCAGAGCACTAGGCACATTGGTAAAAAATATTACTATGCTGTATAAAAAAATTAGATTTTTCTAAATATGCTTTAAATATTGCTGCATTTTAAATTGATCCCAATTTTTTTAGTATAGAAATTAATAATGCAGAAAAAAATAAGACAAAAAAAAAAGTTTTGACTGGAGTTGGGCTTTAAAAACAATAATGAACACATAATCATTTTTAATATGACCTGTTTACACATAACTGTGCTTAGTTGTTAGCGTATAAATATTTACTGTACTACAGATTTTTTTTTACTTGTAATATATATGACAATGTGACCCTTTCCAGTCGTTTCACAATGATTGGTGATATGGTGACAGCACCAGCACATGAAGAAATTCCCTAGTATTTATTAGATGTATTTATCATTATGATGGGCCTCTTTCCTCATCAAGGACAGGAGGAAAGTCTGGAATCAGAGAAGGGTAACATCTCCAGAGCAGTGTCTGCCTCATTTATGTTTAAAAGCTCTTTCTGCTCAGCCGGCTTGGAAAGGACTATCTCCAAACCTGGCAGGATGGAGGCAGCTGAGATTTCACACTAACAAATTAAGGATATTATGCTGACACCACAGATTGATTTAATCACGATTGCAGTAAATAGGACAAGATCCAGTTGGAAGCTGCCAGCCCTTCCCAAGATGAGGACCAATAGTCTGGGCTTTTCCTCTCCCCTCCCACATCTCTGGGGAAGCTGGGTTTTTCAGTCTAGTTGGGCAACACTAGAAATACTCTAATGAGCAATACAATTTTCCACCCGCCAAGAAGCAACTGATAGCACAATGGTTTATCTCTATCATATGTAAAACCAGAGTGACAGACATAAATGACCAAGTCTCTATTAGGTAATTGTGCAGATTATATTGGTAATTGCGCAGATAATATTGTTTTAAAAATTCATGCATTCTAGGTGATAGGGATAATATAATTCTCCTGGTTGTATGTTATTTTTATTCATACATTAAAGTAAACCTAAACTTTGCCCATGTAGGTCATTGTAGACTGGCAAAATACTCACCTCTTCAGTGATGACAAAGACTAACTCCTCTGTGGTTCGGTGCCAGTCTTCTTCCAGGCTGAATGTTGCCCAGCATCAATGAACTTACTTCCTGTGAGCCCAAGACCTCATGGCCCTACTACTTGTGCCCATGAGGCCCCACGGGGTCCTGCACACAAAGTCCAATGCTTCAGGTAGCAGTGCTGATGCCTTTATGTCAGAGCCATTCTCTGCATCATTTAGGACCATCTGTGCTGGTTAAAATGCAAAGAGGGTTCTACACATCACTTGTTATGTGTCACTAGCCAAAAGACATCTAAAAAGTATCATGGAGGTAAGACTCATGTTTAAAGTAAAATTGTCACCTTCTGTTGTAGCAAAGCTTGAATGTCTTTTTAAACAGCACATTCCTTCTTTGTCATTTGCGCGAATCTGCATGCTCTGAACCCATGGATTCCTAATGTCTTGCTCTGAGGATGGAGCTCTGGCCTCTGTTAATCAGAAGGTGGAGTTATTTACAGTAATGGGCATGGGGCTGCGCAGGAGCTCCAGCTTCAGGTCCGGAAGCTACTATTTACATATTGATTTCCTTGGGTTCTGAATTTGCTTTGAATTTACTTTAAAGTGTTCCTGTTTTCAGAGCCCAACAGCACCCTAAACCTTTGTTTGAACTGAAGCATCAAGTGACTAAATAAATAGGGCTGTTAATTGCTACTAAAACACTTATAGGGTTGATTAAATAAAACTGTAAAGTGCAAAATTTGGTGCAGCTCTGCAAATAAACCAATCAGCTTATATATATATATATTTTTTTTGTCAAAGCTTAATTGAACAAACTGAAGTTAGAAGCTGATTGGCTGCCATGCACAGCTGCACTAGGTTTTTCACTCTCTGGTTTAACCACTTTCAGACCGGACCTTTTTGCTGGCTTAAGACCAGACCACTTTTTGCGATTCGGCACTGCGTCGCTTTAACTGACAATTGCGCGGTCGAGGCTCCCAAACAAAATTGGCGTCCTTTTTTTCTCACAAAAAGAGCTTTCTTTTGGTGATATTTGATCACCCCTGCAGTTTTTATTTTTTTCTCCTCAGTTTAGGCCAATACGTATTCTTCCACATATTTTTGGTAAAAGAAACGCAATTTGCGATTATTGATTGGTTTGCGCAAAAGTTATAGCGTTTACAAAATAGGGGACAGTTTTATGGCATTTTTAGTAATATTTTTTTTTCCTAGTAATGGTAGCGATCAGCGATTTTTATTGTGACTGCGACATTATGGCGGACACATTGGACATTTTTGACACATTTTTGGGACCATTGTCATTTATACATCAATCAGTGCTATACAAATGCACTGATTCCTGTGTAAATGACACTGACAGTGAAGGGGTTAACCAGGGGGTGGCAGTGTAGGGGTTAAGTGTGTCCTAGGGGCGTGTTGCTAACTGTGGGGGGGGCGTGGCTGTGTTTTTCAGATCACTGATCTCTGCTCCAATCACAGGGAGCAGAGATCAGTGTCACTTGTTGCTAGGCAGAATGGGGAGATGCTGTTTACATTGGCATCTCCCCGTTCTTCCTCCCCGCGATCGGACTCACGGGGGTCCCGACTGCCGCGCACGTGATGGCATGGCGGCAAATTCAAAGGGACGTACCTGTACGCCCTTATGCCTGTCCGTGCCATTCTGCCGACGTACATTGTCGTGTGCCGGTCGGGAAGCGGTTAAGTAAATCAACCCCTAAGGCTGGCCATACATTATACAGTTTTCTTGTACAATTTTCCTTTAGGTTTACCAACACCAAATAATATGAGGTTCAAACCTAAACACTTTTAATTTGTATGCAATCAGACGGGCCCTTGCACTACATAGTTGAAGGTAAATCTAAAAGAAATTGAACAAGAAAATTGTATAATGTATGACCAGCTTAAGTGCAGAAAAATAAAGTTGCTACCAGAATCCACTAGAGAGGGCTTTGAACAAGACTGACGGTGATAGCTAAAGATTCAACCCCCCTCTCCTACAGTCCATTCACAAAAAATCTGTTTTGTGAATTGCCTGAAGGAGAGGTGGTGGATACACAACCATATGGCTAAAGTATATGGGACCTACAACATTTACATTCACGCAGGCACAGAATTATGCAGGAGCTGTACTTCCCCCACATATAAAATAACAGATTTGACAGCTGTAGATTTAAGCTATCAAATTCTGTAATACTGGTGATTTTTTGTGTGACCTGAGTTGGGCTTTAAGACCTATTAAATATGTAAAACCAAAACTTTTTTCCTTAGTTTTGAATAGAATGTGGAAGGTTTAGAGCCTATATTAGGTTTTCATTGGTTTATGTGTCACTTCTGGGAAGATTCACTCCCAATATTAGACCTGGGGACAATTGTCTCTGGTACAGAAGCTAACAGGAAATCCAAAAGAGTTTTCAAGCTTTAGAAGTGAAGGAAAAAATGCAGCACCCATCTTTTTACTTTGGCCACCAGTCACTGAAATACAACGGCACACTCCGCATGGTGCACAGTAGCCAAAAGAAAATTGTCTCAACCATGAAAAAAAAATGTTGTTTGTGTAGGCCAAAAATTCCCAATCACCCTGTGGGGGTGTGGTAATGAAAGATTATCTTTACAGGTCTAAATATGATTTAAGATTCATCACACTGAAACTTCATCACATGAAAAAACATAGAGGTATGGATTTTTCCTATGTGCCAACTGGTACGGAGAAGACCCCAGGTCCTATGCACCACCAGTCACTGAAATACAACGGCACACTCCGCATGGTGCACAGTAGCCCAAGGAAATTGTCTCAACCATGAAAAAAAACTGTTGGTTGTGTAGGCCAAAAATTCCCAATCACCCTGTGGGGTGTGGTAATGAAAGATTATCTTTAAAGGTCTAAATATGATTTAAAATTCATCACACTGAAACTTCATCACATAAAAAAAACATAGAGGTATGGATTTTTCCTATGTGCCAACTGGTACGGAGAAGACCCCAGGTCCTATGCACTAGATTATGAAAAATTAGCATAGTAGTCAGGACTACACAGAGGGTACCAAACTGTAACTGACTGCATACAGAGGGGTCACACCAAGCAACATTGAGAGCCAGGCAGGCTAGAAATTAAAGCAAACAGTAAATGCTAACAACCAGGTGTCAGTAATGGAGACTATCCAGCTAAGAAATACACCCAAGGAACATAACTGTACAATGGGCAGTCATAAGGGGCGCAGAATCTTCTTTAGATAAAGACCCACCAACAAGGTTTGGCCCGTTATTATTTTGTCACACCTAAATGGCAGTAAAAGTGGCAAACCTATGCTGTGCACAGACCATGAGTGCCGAGAAGCTCTAAAATGTGCCAACAAGAGACAGCTAAGTCCAGAAACAATAGACCAAATTCCCCTATACATCATACACACAGATGTTTCATTTTTTTACATTTTCTACAAGAAAACAGTAACACCCGGAATACAAATCTCTTCCTGTGCAACATTTCCTGTATTTCTATTTCTACAATATAATACATTTTATCTCTTAGATTAATATGACCCTCTGGACCTTATTGTAATGAAGCTGTACCTCTGTCACCAGTTCTTGGCTGGAGATTGCTTCCTCTGAAGTTTGAACACTGGGGAAATCCTGACAAATAATTTAACATGAATGAGTTCCCCAAGAACACAATCCTCAAGGGTCCCCTACCAAACATTATATCAGGCCACCTCTGTGTGCAGATGGCATTGGGTGCATGTTGGGACTATCACTATACATTCTTATTTCCCGTAACTGCCTAGAACAGTACATGTTTGTGCCTAAATGACAGTATTTCTTGTAAAGAGGTCCAGGGTTGCTCTAACAAATAAAAACATCTGTATCTACGGAGGTCATCCACAGGGTAATAAAGTTGGAGAATGTCCTGTTATCAGATGTCTTTTATTTTTATCAGTAACAATGGGCTTGATGTTTTGTCATGTAATAGACTTTTATTGAGATTAATAAACATCTGGCAAATGGAACTATTATTATCTCCAAGATTTGTTCATGGTTCAAATTATGTTTTAAGTAATCAAACCCCAACAACTATGATGTTCTTAAGGCTAAATCCCCCCTTAGGTAGGAATAGATAGAGGACAGACATTGAAACTTTCTTAAGCTGCTAGTTTGCACTGCACAGGGCATCCATGGTCGGCTCAGGATTAGCAGCCTCCATTATGGAGTCATTTGGGGCAAACAGTGTAGCTTTGAAAGGCGACAGATTTTAGAGTCTGAAATAGTGAATAATAGCCGTCCCAGTACAGACCCCAACAAACAGGCTATAAATACTGCACTGGCCATTGATGGAGTGGCCAAGACTGCTTCAACTTAGAGATACCTTTTGATATTCATAGATTTTTTTGTCTATTCTATACCTATTTTTGGGGTGTGGGGGCCTGGGGGATTTAGACTAAGCTACACTAAGTTATTCTTTAAATTGTTGTTTAACATTTGCAGCATTTTTGTAAAATATACTACTGTGATGCAGATGCATTATTGAATTGCATTGTATTAAATGAGAATGTGTACAAATAATTTATATAACCAGTGATTAAATAAAAAATTTCTAAAAAATGATGCAGTGCTTTTTAAAAAAAGAAAATAAATGCATTAATTAATAAATACTTTTATTATACAATTTATCCAATGTGTTGCTATTCTTTTAAACTCAATAATACAAATACTGTGATTAATATATATATATATAGATAGTAGGGCTATTACTGATTAAAATTTTCGTGTTCGATTAATTAATTTCTTTGAATCGATTAATCGACTAATTTCGATTAATTATAATGCACATACAGATCCAACTACTTTTAGCTGATCTCCTTGCATTGCAGCTCTGCATTAGTCAGTGGTAAATGTGGTATACACTATATACAATCACCCGACACTAGTTCATTTCCACAATCCATGACTTAAAGCGGTTCTACACACAACTCATTTTTTATTTTTTTTTATACTTTCAAACTACTAGTATAATAACCTTCTACTCACTTTTAGCGTGGATTTCCGTTATTCATGTCAGTTTTAATTTCAAATCATCACTTTTAAAAATATTGTATAGCGGTTTTCATTTTGCTTGTGGGCATTTGAAACCCACAAGCAATCACTTCCTGGTTCCACTACATTGGAAGTACCAGCATGCTCAGTGGCAACTGAGCCGAGCGGCGTCAACACAAATGTAGCCATGACAACGGGCGGCGTATTCGGAACTTCCCGCCCCCGTTGTGCTGTGAAACTCCAAACGTGACGTGCGTAATGACGTCACGTCCGTGAAATCACGTGAGATTTCGCGTCGGCTCTACCGCACTGACTCCTGGGATGAATAACACTAGATCCCAGGAGACAGTGCGGCAATCCCAGGAAGTGATGCGAATCCCCGCAGATCCCCACCCACAGCCGCAGAGATAGGAGAATGTTGATTGCAAGGTACGATAAAAAAAATTAAAAAAAAATAAAAAACGTCCATAGAGCACTATTTGGAGGATTTAAAAGGCAGTGACATCAACTTTAAAAAGTGAGCGCAGAACCGCTTTAACTTCACAGTTCACACAAATACGTTTTAAATTCAAACTGTAGCACTGACGTAAGTAATTTTTTTTCCACAGTAGCGTGACAATCTCTCCACCTCCGGTCTAACTAATCACTCTCCCCTTATGGCATGGACCCCAGTGCAAACAGGTGGTCATGCAAGCGGGTATCAAAAGGGTTAACACAGACCATAAACTTCTCTCATGTCTCCTTAGATCTCAGCAAGGACGCCAGGTCATGGGTAGAAGTGCTCACTGATTAAGTATACGATTCAATTGTTGTGTTCAAACACAAACTACTCACATAAAGATGATAAAAACACAGCATGTTAAGCCGACAATCGTGTTAGTTCCGTAGGGCAGCAGCGGGTGACGTCACGCGTTACGTTCAATCAGAACTTCGATGTCACCGGACTCCTTTCCTTTCCCTTTCCTTCCTTAGCAGATGGAGGCACTTGGGGAAGGGGGGAGGAGTCCGTGACGTCACCAGAACTCCCTGAAGACCCGGAAGCTGGCGGAGAGGTGAGTACTGATCAAAATAATTTTGATCGATCAAAAAAATGTATGATTAATCGAGGAATTAATCTTTAATTTCCACAGCCCTAATAGATAGCTATATATATATATATATATATATATATATATATATATATATATATATATATATATATTTTTATATATATATATATATATATATATATATATATATATACATACAATTGTAAACAATATAGATACATCTCTGTGATTTAACATCAAACATAACAATCTTCAATGTGAATACCCATCTGTGATAAAAATGCATTTAACCACCACCACATTGAAATAACCAGAAAATGTGCAAAAGGAAAGTGCTCTCCCAAATCAGGGACCTCCACTGAACCCCAAAAAGTGCCTGCATACCTCAGTATTGACCCTCATAACAAAGCACATGATATCACATTCAGGACCCTGGTAATTATAAAACTCCTCCAGGCAGCATGAATCTTCAACTCAGTTTAATCAGTACCTATGCTCAGCCACAGAGTATTATCCAATATAAGCCCAGATGGATGGATCCCACAATGGAAAGGAAAACAAACCATTGTGTGCTCTGTTCTTATTTCTTTAATAAAGAATAAAATTGCACTCACATTATAATGTTATAATGCAGACAGAGTCACTTAAAGTTAATAGCAAGCAGCCCTGCAGTGTAAAAGCAACAGGCAAAGTAGCAGCGTAGATCACTTCACAAAGTCTGCAGATAGCTCTACCAAGCCTTGTCCAACACGTTTGATCGATAATGACGTCTTCAGGGGCACCAAGCTTGTAAGGTGCAGAAATGGAGAAAAGCAGAACAAATGTTTTTCTGTAGTTGTCTTAAGTAAAGTGTGCCCATAAGTAACATCACAAGTCTGTATGAATACATTCTTGATATGTGGCAATACACAGCAACAATTTTTTTTTTAAATGTACGTTCTGTTCTTAAAAAACAAAATTTGAGCTCTTTGCAAGATACTGCTGTTATGCTGAGATGAGGAATCTCAGAGAAAGTAATTTGATTGCCGTAGACCGCGAGAAGCATTTTCCACAGGGATCAGGTTCAGATTTGCTTCACTATAGATTTGTAGTGAATTCATAGTATTCAAATTCAAGGGAATAGGTACATTTTTGCATGAATTTGCTTGAACACCTAATTGATAGCTATATATATATATATATATATATATATATATATATATATATATATGTATATAAGAGAATTAGATAATCAATATGGATGTTTACCATTCTTCGGCCAAACCCCGTTAGGAAGGCATCCAGAGGGTGGCTGGGGAGGTGATGGATGTTTGGGAGGCCTTTCAGGAGCGTTCTTTTTTCTGAAGGGAAGGCTCCAGTTCTCCTGGGGCTGCTGCCCTTCAGAGATAGCTAGTGAGACAAGAAATTGCAGTCTGGGCCTCAGCAGGAGCTGGGCTGAAGGCCCTGGGTTGATTGCTAAAGGATTACTTTCTGAAGGCCATTGTTCTGAAGTCCTCATCTACCTGTGGATGCTGGGTGGCAGACAGACATCTCCTGGGGCATTTTGAGTAAAAACCTTGCTGTGGACTTTTGGGTGTACAAGTGCTAGAAAGGAAGTAGTTGCCAGAAGAAGCTATACGGACTGGGGCTGCAACTATAGAGTCCTAGATATACTAGCCATTCCTTGTTACCTCCAGGAAAGGCTGCTGAGAAAATATTAGTTAGAAGCTGTCCTCCTATTTATTATTGTTTGGAGTATCCCGACCACCGAACCCTTCTCCTGTTGTGTTGTTGATGTACATGGAACTATGTCTGTGGCAGACAGCCCCTGTACTAGCTAGGGAGACCTAGGTCATATTCAGCGGCCCATTCAGAGGTGATCTCTACAAACCTATACCTAGTCTCTTGTCATCATATGCTTAGTTTGTATTGCCCAAGTGTGGCATATTTAAAGTGTATCTCAAACCAAGAACAAAAAAGTGGAATCATGGCAGTAACATACTTCCTATCCTAGGGTGACAATGCCACTTAAGGACCAAGCCTTTTTTTTTGTTTACAAGTAAAAAAAATATATATATATATATATACAGGGGGTCCCCGACTTAAGAACGCCCGACCTACGAACATCCCCTACTTACGAACCGGGCGCTGTGGGGACCCTCCACCATTTTCTGCTGTCCTCCGGCCGCTCTGCGCATGCGCGGCCAGACGGAGCCTCGGAAAATGACGGCAAACTTCGGAAATGTCCTTAATTTGCCGCACATGCGCAGAACGGCATTAGACGGAACATCGGAAATGTCCGTAATTGTCGGTCTGCGCATGCGTGGCCGACTTACGAACAATTCCGAGATAAGAACAGGCGGCCAGTCCCTAACGAGTTTGTAACTGTATATATATAAATATATATATATATATATATATATATATATTCTTTTTTTTTTTTTTTTATTAGCGACCTTAGAGAATAATGGCAACTGCTGCAATTGTTTATGTCATACGGTATTTGTGCAGCGGCTTTTCAAACCAATTTTTTGGGAGAAAATACACTTTAATGAATTATAAGGCAAAAAAAAACACAACATATAACCCACTTTTTGGTAACATATAAAAGATGATGTTACGGAAAGTTAATAGATACCTAACATGTCACTATTTAAAATTGCGCACGCTTGTGGAATGGTGATAAACTATGATACTTAACCTCCCTGGCGGTATGATTCTGGCTGGAATTTAGTGCTGAAAGCGGTACAATTATTTTGCATGGAAATTTGGCTTTTTTTTATTGTAGGCATGCAATTCTTATGAATAACTCACTTAAATCTGTCCGAACCAGAGTCTAGTAGACATCCCGGGTATGATAAAGTTTGAAACACAAAATCATAAATTATAATATAATAAAAATATATATAAAAATGATTCAATAATGTAATCAGATCAAAAACACTGAAATTTGCTCAGTTGCAGAATAGTCGCTGTCATTAAATTTATTGTTTGATGATAAATTGTGATTCTAATTTTTTATCTGTGTTTTCTAGCTGGTCTAAAACCACTTTTGACATAAAGGGACACTTTTTGGTTGCTATGGACAATCTCCAGTTTCCAGGCAGAAAAAAAAATGTTATTATATAAAATGACATGCAGGGCACTGGGCAGACCACTAGGGACAAAGGGGATGTGTATTTTTGGTATACAGTACTGTAATCTGTAAGATTACAGTACTGTATGTGTACTGTGTTTTTAAACTTTTTTAAATTTGGCGCCGATCTCCGCTCCCGTGTGTCGGAACGTCGCAGGGAACGGAGATCGGCGGCACCCGGCACTGTGTGAATCGAATGAGCGGACGGCTCGCTCACACAGCGGGTAGACATCGCAGGATCCAGGGGAAAAGGTAAGTAACTTCCCCCCTGCATCCTGCAACGCTAGCCCGAGTCTGGCTCGGGGTTACTGCTCTCAGCATAAAAAACTGAACCCGAGCCAGGCTCGGGGTTACCGCTAGGGAGGTTAAAAATCTCCATAGGCGACATTTTAAGAATTTTAACAGGCTACCTGTTTAGAGTTACAGAGGATGTCTAGTGCTAGAGGCGGATGAACGATTTTCATATTATTGGGTTTAGTAACACTTTAAGGCTTATTGCCCTTTAAAAGGTCCCGACGTGTGTTTTTTTTTTTTCTAAAGTAGAACCTTACATGACCTCTCTAGCCAAAGAAAAATGATAGAGCAGTTAAATTTTATAATATAAAAGCGTACACCAATTATATTGTTTAATAAACCGTACTGAGGCATAACGTGCAATGCAGGAGGTCAGGACTGGGGCTGCATGCCAGCTGGGTGCAGTATCTAGGGACTTGTGACGCAGACCCCCTCCAAGGTCCCTCGATGTCCTGCGGTGACAGCACATTCCCACACACACAGGAATGACACGGATTTCTTCAGCGGTTCACCACTACTGTCCTCCACTTGCCAAATTCAACAATGGAATCTCAGAAAAATGTCTCCCCTGGATTAAGCCCGCTCAGTTTACAACTGTTCAGGCTGCGTCCTTGTTTTCTATTGAGTGTATTTATGTTTCCTTTCAGCTTCTGATAACCCTTTTCATTGTGAAACCCTCAATGGAATTTTGGTTTCAGGAGAATAATGCCTCAAAACATCTCACAGTTTCTTCAAGTTATAAAACAACATTGAGTTTAGGGGCATTCTGTGGCTTGCCCAGGTCAGTTTAAAATAGCAGACAGGACACATGAGGTTGTATTATAACATAACACAAGTTGGGGAACTCAATAATAAAAAGAATGCAAAGCATTACCATGGTCCTAAACTGCCACTAATACTTTACACATGTTGGAAATGCAAAATTTTTTTTTTTTTATCAAATACGCCTATTGAAATTGGAAAGGCTTGCCATGCATAAGGCCCAATTTACACTATGGGGCATTTTTATAAAACATTAAGGCCCCTTTCACACTTATACGACTTGTCCCACGATTTGGGACTGCAAAGTAGCGTGAAAAGTCGTTCCCCATGATTTCCAATGGCAGCCATTCATATTAGTACGACTTCAAGACGTTCCGACTTCAAAGTAGTCCCTGCACGAGTAGGCATCCGATTTTGATGCCACTTACACAGGCATTCCTTTAAATCACGGCAAAAATCCCGTCCGCGAATTGCTGCAAAATCACGGTAGAATCGCACGACTTTGAAGTCGCACAAGTGTGAAAGGGGCCTTAATCTGTCATTCACCAATCTTTCGCTATGTGTGAATCTTTAAGTTTTTAAATGACAATAGTTGATTTACCACCAGTAAATATTTGGTGAAAGTTACATTCACTGATGGTATGCTAACTAGGGTGACCACATTTCCAAACTGCCATTCAGGGACACCCCCCCCCCCCGCACCCGCACAAAAACTGGTAACCAGTTTAGACAGGTGGTGTGGTAATCAGTTTAGACAGGTGGTATGGACAGCAGAACGGAGGGGGACAAGGAGGAAGAACGGAAGGGGACAGCAGCAGAACGGAGAGGGACACGGAGGAAGAATGGAGGGGGACAGCAGAACGGAGGGGGACAGCAGAACGGAGGGGGACATGGAGGAAGAACGGAGGGGGACAGCAGCAGAACGGAGAGGGCCACGGAGGAAGAATGGCGGGGGACACGGAGGAAGAACGGAGGGGGACCCCTCTGTTCTGCTGCCCCCCTCCGTTCTTCCTCCGTGTCCCCCTCTGTTCTACTGCTGTCCCCCTCCGTTCTTCCTCCATGTCCCCCTCCGTTCTGCTGTCCTCCTCCGTTCTGTTGTCCCCCTCTGTTCTGCTGTCCCCCTCCATTCTTCCTCCGTGTCCCCCTCTGTTCTGCTGCTGTCCCCCTCCGTTCTTCCTCTGTGTCCCCCTCTGTTCTGTTGCTGTCCCCCTCCGTTTTTCCTCTGTGTCCCCCTCCATTCTGCTGTCCCCCTTCGTTCTTCCTCCGTGCCCCCCTCTGTTCTGTTCTGGAGGGGGACTGCAGCAGAAGGGAGGCACTGCCCACACTGACTGCCAGTGCCGCCCACGTGTCTGTCAGCCCGCCCCTCAGGCCTCAGCTGACGTTGCTAGACGCGGAGCGGCCCCTAGCCTAGCAACCAGCCTGGCAGCCAGCCTATGATGCGTTACATTTTTTAAGGGTGGCGGGCTGGCGGCGGAAGGGAGAAGTGAGTCGGCGGAGCGGACTGGTCAGTGGTCACTGTATGGTCCCGGAATGAAGGTATCTGGGACACGGGACAAAAGTCTGAAGTCAGGGACAATCCCGGGCAATCCGGGACACGTGGGCACCCTAATGCTTGTACATGTGCTGCATTCATTTTGTCAGCACATCTGAATCTATAGAAAAAAATGACATGCAATATTTTTAAATAAAAACCACAACGCACATCTCTGCTTTGTGGTTTACTACAACAAAAACTACTGACTGCCTAGGGGTGTTGGGGTGCATACATTGCCACACATAAGTAATGTAAGAAAAGTAACGTGCAGTAAAATGCAATTACTGCAGTGTGATAGTTCACAATAGAACACACATTATAACACATGTACTGACCCATGTTATAACGTGCAATACCACAATGCATGTAGATGTGCATTACAGTGCGTTGTGATGGGAAGTTAATTGCATTCCATAACACACATCTACAGTGTGCTACTGAACTGATGCTTCCTGTATAGCGCCGCCTCCAGGTGGAGTGATACCAAATGCACTTTGCTTGGGACAGCAATAGCCAGCAATACCTGAATGGAGGACTGTTATTAAAGGTAAGTTTATTACTAAAATCACAGTGTAAATATGTGCATATCTGTTCTGCAGTAGTTACTGGGCTGCTTTCAATCTGATCCACAGGTGCAGTGCACTGCACCTGCGGGTTACCTGCACTGAGCCATAGAATTCTGTTATTACATGCGGGTTGGTTCACTACACCTGCAGGATATAATAGAAGTCTATTGCAAAGTGCAGCTACCCTGCAGGAAAGCCCCAACTGCACTGCACCCGGGTGCAGGTAAACCAAAGTGCATCAGTGAGAAAGCAGCCTCAGGGCCCTTTCACACAATCAGTCTGACCCAATTGAACCCTCCATTCACCTCTATGGAGCTGCAGATGTAAATGGACTTGTGTTCTTTTACACCCGCCTACCTCCAAACCGATCCACTAAAAAAAACAGAAGGGGATCCGTCTTCTTCGGTCTAATCGGAGGACTCATAGCAGAGTAGAGTGGTCTTTGTCAGTGTCAGCACTACATATGCAGAGTGGACACGGACCTGTCATTCACCCACTACTAAGTCGCTTGAGTGGCCCTTGCTCTTTAAAAGGTTGGGCACCCCTGATCTAAACCACTTCATTGTAGCTCTGGCTGTATGTTTAGGGTAGTTGTCCTGCTGAAAGGTGAACCTCCGCCCCAGTCTCAAATCTTTTGCAGACTCTAACAGGTTTTCTTCTAAGATTGCCCTGTATTTGGCTCCATCCATCTTCCGATCAACTCTGACCAGCTTCCCTGTCCCTGCTGAAGAAAAGCATTCCCACAACATGATGCTGCCACCACCATGTTTCACAGTGGGGACGGTGTGTTCAGGGTTATGTGCAGTGTTATTTTTCCGCCACACATAGAGTTTTGCTTTTCGGCCAAAAAGTTTAATTTCTGTCTCATCTGACCAGAGCACCTTCTTCCACATGTTTGCTGTGTCCCCCACATGGCTTCTCGCAAACTGCAAACAGACTTCTTATGGCTTTCTTTCAACAATGGCTTTCTTCTTGCCACTCTTTCATAAAGGCCAGATTTGTGGAGTGCACAACTAATAGTTGTCCTGTGGACAGATTCTTTCACCTGAGCTGTGGCTCTCTGCAGCTCCTCCAGAGTTACCATGGGCCTCTTGGCTGCTTCTCTGATTAATGCTCTCCTTGCCTGTCAGTTTAGGTGGACGGCCATGTCTTGGTAGGTTTGCAGTTGTGTCATACTCTTTCCATTTTCAGATTTTGGATTGAACAGTGCTCCATGAGATGTTCAAAGCTTGGGATCTTTTTTATAACCTATCCCTGCTTTAAACTTCTCCACAACTTTATCCCTGACCTCTCTGGCATGTTCCTTGGCCTTCATGATGTTGTTTGTTTACTAAGGTTGTCTAACAAACCTCTGAGGGCTTCACAGAACAGCTGTATTTATACTGTGATTAAATTACACACAGGTGGTTTACTAATTAACCTCCCTGGCGGTATTCCTGAGTCTGGCTCGGGGTGGAATTTCAGAACCAAAAGCGGTAACCCCGAGCCAGACTCATGATCGCATTGCAGGATCCAGGAAGCGCTTACTTACCTTGTCCCCAGGATCCTGCAATGTCTCCCCGCAGTGTGAGCGGCTCGTCCTCCGCACTATTCATCATGGAGCCAGGCTCTGTTCCCTGTGAGCGCTGCGACGCACAGGGACGGAGAGCGGCGCCAAATTCAGAAAGTGAAACACACACTATACATACAATATACTGTACTCTTTCAGATTACATTACTGTATGTAATTATTTCACATCCCTTTTGTCCCTAGTGGTTTGTTCAGTGCCCTGCATGCAGTTTTATATTATAAAAACTGTTCTTTCTGCCTGGAAACTGGAGATTGTCCATAGCAACCAAAACCGTCCCTTTACATCAAAAGTGGTTTAAGGCCTCTTTCACACGGATGATCCGTTCAGGTCCGCCTGTCAGCTTTTTAGGCTGACCTGAATATATGCTCCATAGACCTCTATGGAGGGACGGATGTCAGCGGTGACATCCGCTCCGATCCGAAAAAGTGTGATGGAGGAAAAACCTACTTTTCCATCCGTCTGCGGATCGGATCAGGTGATGACGGACTCTACGGTCCGTCTTCATCCGATCCCCCATAGGGGAGAGCGGCGCGCTCTGACAGGTCCGTCCCTGCACAGAGTGCAGAGACGGACCTGTCATCTACCTGCTCAGCGGGGATCGACGGAGCCATCCCCCGCTCAGCAGAGCAGGCTCCGTACACAGACTCGTCCGTGTGAAAAAGCCCTTAGACCAGTTAGAAAACAGCGATAATAAATTAGAATCACTTGCAGAATTGAGCGCTAGTGATTTGTGGGGAGATCTGTCATCAAACACTGAAAAGTATTGACAGCGACAATTCTACAACTGAGCAAATTTCAGTGTTTTTGATTTGATTACATTATTGAATAATTTTTATTATTATTATATTATTATTTGGTATAAATATTTATAGTTTTTTTATTATATCATAATTTATGATTTCATGTTTCAAACTTTATCATACCGGGGATGTCTACTAGACTCTGGTTTAGACAGATTTAAGTGAGTTATTCCTAAGAATTACAGGCCTACAATGTAAAATGCCAAATTTCCATGCAAAATAATGGTACCGCTTTCAGCACCAAAAATCTGAAATAATCATACCACCAGGGAGGTTAAGTGACTACTGAGAGCAATTAGTTCCATTAGATTTTAGTTAGGGGTATCAGAGTAAGGCCCCTTTCACATGTGCGGACCGTTCAGAGCTGCCAGTTTTTTGAGGCGGATCTGAACGGGCGCTCCATGCACCTCTATGGAGCGCGGATGTCAGCGGTGAGTGCAGAGGCGGACTTGTCATCCGCCGGCTCAGCGGGGATCAACGGAGCGTAAGTCTGAAAGGGGCCTAAAGGGGGGTGAATACAAATGCTTTTCAGATAATTTGTAAAAAATTGGGAAAACCATTTATCATTTTCCTTCCACTTCCCAATTATGTGCCACTTTGTGTTGGTCCATCACATAAAATCCCAATAAAATACATTAATGTTTTTGGTAGTAACATAACAAAAAGTGGAAAATTTCAAGAGGTATAAAAACTTTTTCAATATATATTGCATTTTTTTTAATTTCTCATGACTTCATTGTTTTTCCACCTTCACATGCAGGTCAAGTTGTCCAGCCAGAGTGACAGGGGTGGGGACGAGCTATACGTGGGACAAGGGATACTTTCTCAGATTGTTGTGTAATTGTTTTTTTTCAACCCTTATGTTTGCTGAACAGCTTAATGTGTGTGTTTGGCTATGGGACAGAAAGTAATATTAAATCTCCACATTAGGACACAGATGGCGAGTTATAGTTATATACACTGAGAAAAATTATAAACGCAAAACTTTTGTGTTTGCCCCTATTTATCATGAGCTCAAAGATCTATGACTTTGTCTATGTACGCAAAAGGCCTATTTCTCTCAAATATTGTTCACAAAACTGTCTAAATCTGTGAGCTCTTCTCCTTTTTCAGAGATAATCCATCCTCCTCTCAGGTGTGGAATATCAAGATGCTGATTAGACAGCATGATTATTGCACAGGTGTGCCTTAGGCTGGCTGTGGCCACTGTAAAATGTGCAGTTTTACTGTATTGGGGGGTCGGGGGGGGTTCCGAAAACCAGTCAGTATGTGGTGTGACCACCATTTGCCTCGCGCAGTGCAGCAGATGTCCTTCGCATAGAGTTGATTAGGTTGTTGATTGTGGCCTGTGGAATGTTGGTCCATTCCCCCTCAATGGCTCTGCGAAGTTGCTGGATATTGGCAGGAACTGGAACACGCTGTCGTATACGCCGATCCAGAGCATCCCCAACATGCTTAATGGGTGACATATCCGGTAAGAAAGCTGGCCATACAAGAACTAGGATGTTTTTCAGCTTCCAGGAATTGTGTACAGATCCTTACAACATGGGGCTGTGTATTATCGTGCTGCAACATGAGGTGATGGTGGAGGATGAATAGCACAACAATGGGCCTCAGGATCTCGTCACGGTATCTCTGTGCATTCAAAATACCATCAATAAAATGCACCTGTGTTCATTGTCCATAGCATTAGCCTGCCCATACCATAACCCCACCGCCACCATGGGCCACTCGATCCACAACGTTGACATCAGCAAACCGTTCACCTACACAACGCCATACACGCCACCTGCCCTGTACAGTGAAACCCAGGATTTGTCAGTGAAGAGAACACCTCTCCAAAGTGCCAGACGCCATCGAATGTGAGCATTCGCCCATTCAAGTCAGTTATGATGATGAACTGCAGTCAGGTCGAGACCCCAATGAGGACGACGAGCATGCAGATGAGCTTCCCTGAGACAGTTTTTGACAGTTTGTGTAGAAATTCTTTGGTTATGCAAACCGATTGTTGCAGCAGCTGTCCGGGTGGCTGGTCTCAGACATACTTGGAGGTGAAGATGCTGGATGTGGCGGTCCTGGGCTGGTGTGGTTACATGTGGTCTGCGGTTGTGAGGCTGGTTGGATGTACTGCCAAATTCTCTGAAACGCCTTTGGAGACGACTTATGGTAGAGAAATGAACATTCAATTCAAGGGCAAAAGCTCTTGTGGACATTCCTGCAGTCAGCATGCCAATTGCACACTCCCTCAAAACTTCTGACATCTGTGGCATTGTGCTGTGGGATAAAACTGCACATTTTAGAGTGGCCTTTTATTGTGGCCAGCCTAAGGCACACCTGTGCAATAATCATGCTGTCTAATCAGCATCTTGTTATGCCACACCTGTGAGGTGGATAGATTATCCCGGAAAAGGAGAAGTGCTCACTAACACAGATTTAGACAGATTTGTGAACAATATTTGAGAGAAATAGGCCTTTTGTGTACATAGAAAAAGTTGTAGATCTTTAAAGCGGAACTTCAGTCATTTTTTAAACTTTCCATCTATTAAATCCTCTGCCCTTATTTTAACTTTGGATAGTAAATCATTTTTTTTTCTGTCAGTAAATACCTTATACAGCCCACTTCCTGTTTCTTCTCTGGAAAAAGCCTAGGATTATGACATTATGCACAACTCTCTCTCGCACTCTCGTGACAGTTTGCCAGGAAGGGAGGAGGGATAAGTCATAAGAGGGCAATGAGAGCGCTGCTGAGTTGGAGGCGTGCCTCTGTGTGTCTGTGTAAATCCAGGAAGTGAACAGGCAGCAGCTTCAGCTGCCCACAGTTAAAATGGTTGCAGCCAGACTCAGTGGAGGGAGATTTCTGCAGCATATTTGGCAAGTATAGAATCACAGTATATATAAAATAATATGCAGAGTGGTTGGAGGGAAGCTTCAGAAGGGCAAAGATGTTTTCATTACAAATTATGTGAGCAGACTGCAGCTTCTCTTTAGATTCAGCTCATGATAAATAGGGGCAAACACAAAAGTGTTGCGTTTATAATTTTGCTCAGTATATATATATATATATATATATATATATATACACACACACACACACATATTTGCCTATAGTTCTACTCAAAATTCATACAGTTATCAGGATACAATAATAGTTCTTCAAACTTCACTTTACTTTAGAATCTGTTATGCTGGCCTCACATGTTTTCATTTTGCACCTTTTTTATTAGCTAAAATTAAATTTTTCCATTTTATGCAAATAACAATCAAACGCACTTTTTTTTTTTTTGTTGGATTTCAATTCAATTTTTCTTTTGCAACCTTCATAAGAGCGAAACATTTTTTTGGTTAATTATACCAGACATGCTGCTAATGAGACAAGATGATTGAAAACTTTCCAACCTGATGATTGGCTTCTATTCAGTTTGAAAAAATAAGATGGTAAAAAAAAAAAGGCCACGCTTTTTGATTTTCAATCAGTATGACTGGGTTACTGAATGATTGGACTGAAAAGTACACGCAGGATTTCTAAGCCTAGGTAAAGAGAACTACATTAACAGATCAAACAGTTCAAATACGTTTTTTCTCTTGTGCATTCAGATATTTGCTTGGAGTGCAGGCTTAAAGCTGAACTCTAGGCAGATATAAAAGTCTTGCATTTACTAAAGGCAAATAGACTAGCACTTTGCAAGAGCAGTTGCACTCTACAAGTGCAATTTCTTCAGAGCTTAGTTAATAAGGGGAAGAACTGTTGACTTCCATCATCCAATCATGTGCAAGCAAAAATATATATTTTTTATTTTCCTTGTATTTAAAGCGGAGCTCCACCCTAAAGTGGAACTTCCACTCATCGGATTCCTCCCCCTTTCCGGTGTCACAATTGGCACCTTTCGGGGGGAGGGGGGACAGTATACCTGTCTTTGACATGTATCCTTTCCCACTTCCGGAAGTACGCCGCGGCGCGATCGCGCCGTGACGTCACCGCAGGGCTCCCTCCTCCTCCTCCCTTCGGCTGCCGGGCTAATAGGAGAGAAGAGCGGGGCCTCGCGCATGTGCAGTAGGGTTCCCGGCGTGAAGCCGAAAGGCTACACTGCCGGGTTACCTTACCCACAATGGCGGCGGCAGCACCCGACAGCTGATGGAGACATCAGCTGAGGTGCCGACATCGAGGGACAGCAGGAAAGGTAAGTGTCCATTTATTAAAAGCCAGCAGCTGCAGTATGTGTTAATTTTTTTTTTCCCAAAACACCCCTTTATTTGGGTATTCTTTTCAAAATGAAGCTTCACCTCATTTACTGAGATCTGGAGCAAAGTGCACACTCTATTTTCCTTCTCAACCCATTATTTTCGCTCTGTAATCATTAATACATCATTAAATGTATTTTAAATGCAAGCAGTGTAAGTACTTGAATGTGATCTAATAGCAATCTTTTGCAGTCCCTATACAGCAGGGCTGGAGTGTGAGAAAAAGAAACAACACAAACAGCACAAGAAGACTGAATGATCCTGGTCATCAGAGTGAGGACATCTAGTGGCAGAAAAAAGTACTATGGGAAAATCACTGGATTGATGGTGAATATTGCTGCCATGAGAGAAACTACCATTTTAGGTTGAGATTTCCATGTTAGAGACAGGCTGCATTGTCAGAGCAATGGTAAAGTGTCCATATACAAGAGATAACTATTTCTTGAATTATAGTCATATCAAAAAATGTATTTTATTTTGTATACCTATGGGCATCATGTGATAGCTGCAGACACCCTTGGACTGAAGTATCTCAAGTGTCTGCATTTTCCTGACCAATCACTATTTTACCACTGAATAAAGTGCTGAATCTGCTGAGTACATTACCCACATATACCTATATGTTTACATAGTTACATAGTAGGTGAGGTCGAAAAAAGACACAATCCATCAAGTCCAACCTATGCGTGTGATTATATGTCAGTATTCAGCCTCATATACATGATTGGACTTTGTACAAACTTTCCCATGGATTTTTGTACAAAGGGCGTTGGCCGTAAATTTGTATTGTATACACATACATGTGTATCATACACACGATCAGACTTTTTAGGCAACAAACACGAATGTAGTGATGTTTCAACGTACTGACGACACTTCAAAAGAGGACGTTCAATTACTCCGGTGCCACCCTTTGGTCAACTTCTGTATTGTTGTCTGATCTTTTGCATTGGTTCTGAGCATGCGTGTTTGTACTTTGTACAAAACTCCGATGGTTTTGTGTACACATGATCGGACTTTGCTCCATCTGACTTTTGTTGCCAGAAAGTTTGTCCATTCGCACAGCCAACAAAAGTCAGATGAAAACCGAAAAAGTTTGTCCAATGGAGCGTACACACGGTCGGATGTTGCCTTGAAACAGCTAATTTGCATGTTTGTTGTCAAAAAGTCAGATCGTGTGTACGTGCCTTTACATTGTATATCCCTGTATGTTGCGGTCGTTCGGGTGCTTATCTAATAGTTTAGTTTCTTGAAACTATCGATGCTCCCCGCTGAGACCACCACCTGTGGAAGGGAATTCCACATCCTTCCTGCTCTTATGCCCTGTAAACACAATAGGATTTTCCAATGGAAAATGTGTGATAGGACCTTGTTGTCGGAAATTCCGACCGTGTGTAGTCTCCATCACACATTTTCCATAGGAATTTCCGTCACACAAAAATTGAGATCTGGTTCTCAAATTTTCCAACAACAAAATCCATTGTCAGAAATTCCGATCGTGTGTACACAATTCCAATGCAAAAAGTGCCATGCATGCTCGAAATCAAGCAGAAGAGCAGCAGAATTTCCAACCAACTTTGTGTGACCGTGTGTATGCAAGACACCTTGAGCCAACATCGGTCGGAAAAAAATCCCATGGATTTTGTTGTCAGAATATCCTATCGTGTGTACAGGGGATAACAGTAAAGAACCCTCTACGTAGTTTAAGGTTAAACCTCTTTTCTTCTAATTTTAATGAGTGGCCACGAGCCTTGTTAAACTCCCTTCCACAAAAAAGTTTTATCCCTATTGTGGGGTCACCAGTATGGTATTTGTATATTGAAATCATATCCCCTCTCAAGCGTCTCTTCTCCAGAGAGAATAAGTTCAGTGCTCATAACCTTTCCTAATAACTAAATATCCCAACCCTTTATTAGCTTTGTTGCCCTTCTTTGTACTCGCTCCATTTCCAGTACATCCTTCCTGAGGACTGGTGCCCAGAACTGGACAGCATACTCTAGGTGCGGCCGGACCAGAGTCTTGTAGAGCGGGAGAATTATTGTTTTATCTCTGGAGTTAATCCCCTTTTTAATGCATGCCAATATTCTGTTTGCTTTGTTAGCAGCAGCTTGGCATTGCATGCCATTGCTGAGCCTGTCATCTACTAGGACCCCCAGGTCCTTTTCTATCCTAGATTCCCCCAGAGGTTCTCCCCCCAGTGTATAGATTGCATTCATATTTTTGCCACCCAAATGCATTATTTTTGACTTAAAGACATTAAAATTGAAATAATAAAAAATAAAAACCCCAACAGCTATATTTCCAGCTGCTAATATATTGGAGTTGAGTGCAAAATCTGGTGAAGTGCTGCATAGAAACCGATAAACTTTCCACTTTTTTTGGTCAAGATTAATTGAACAAGCTGAAGTTAGAAGCTGATTGGCTACCTTGTACAGCTGCGCCAGATTTTGCACTCTTCCATTTTTGTAAATCAACCCCATTGTGTGTAATGGCTTGTTGTCTAGAGCCCACAGAAGCAGGATGTTTCTGAAAACTCCACAGGACATTATTTCCTGAATTTGGCGCACACAACAAGCTATTAACTTTGTATATTTTGTGTTCTGTCCTGAGTTCACCTCTATTTTATAAGATAAAATGGAGCCTGCTCACCCATAAAATATAACTGCCCAATGTCAGGTGGCAGAGCTGGTATCAGTATAACTTTGGGTCTCCCGTCCTCCCCCTATATTTACACTGTAGAGATACATGAGAAGTTATCTTATGCTAGATGCCAAGCCAGCTCCTGATGCTCATAAGGTTCAGATCACACAGTCTGCGTCTTTTAATAGTTCAATTAACACTATCATAGGAAGTATTATTGGAATTGCTGATTGTAGAAAAGATATGATTCATTTTATTACCCTTTCATGTGAATAACAAAAAATCTAAAATTACACTCATATAAAATGCTTGCTTGCCTTTGTAAATTTATGGTGAGATTGATTTAGTGGTTATCATTCTATGACTGTACAATTTTTACAAACTTACATAAACCCTCCTGGAGATATGGGGACTTTCTGTGCAGTGCATTGTCTTGAGAGAATTCTGAAGTCAGTTGCCCGAGCTAAGAGAGGGAATTTATATAATGACATTTTAGTGGTTTGCTGTGAACACATAGTAAAGCCAGTTGCAGTTATGACCACAATATGAAGACCGCGTTCTACTTCACAGAACCACAATAATTCCACCATAAAAAGTGAATTCTCATAAACATTGCTGCTGATCAAAATACAAGAATTAACTAGGTGAACCATCTGAGCCAAAAGTGTATTAACAGAGGGTCACCTTCCCTTCCGTAAAATTCCGTAAAAGCAAGTAATGCCGCGTACACACGATCGGACTATCCGGCGGACTTAGTCCCGTGGACTTAGTCCCGTGGACAATCCGCCGGACTTTCTGAACGAGCGGACTTGCCCACACACGACCGGACTTTTCTGGCGGACTAGGCCTGAATTTTGGCAGAGGTCCGCTGGACTTTTGAAATGAACGGACTTGCCCACACACGTTCATTTTGAACTAGACTGCAGGTAAACGGGACTAGCGAAGGAAGTCAATGCCGCTGCCTCGAACGGCGAGATTGACACCTTGCTAGCCCCTTCACCTGGTATGGATTTAAAGGGGGATCCCTAAGCCGAAAATATGGCGTGGGGGTCCCCCCAAAATCCATATCAGACCCTTATCCGAGCACGCAGCCTGGCCGGTCAGGAAAGGGGGTGGGGACAAGCGAGCGCTCCCCCCTCCTGAGCTGTACCAGGCCGCGTGCCCTCAACATGGAGGGTGCTTTGGGGAAGGGGGTGCCCTGCAGCCCCCCCACCCCTAAGCACCTTGTCCCCATGTTGATGAGGACAAGGGCCTCTTCCCGACAACCCTGGCCGTTGGTTGTCAGCGTCTATAGGTGAGGGCTTATTGGAATCCGGGAGCCCCCTTTAATAAGGGGGCCCCCAGATCCCAGCCCCCCACCCTATGTGAATGAGTGTGGGGTACATGGTAAAAAGGGAAAAAGTGTTAAAAAAAACACAACACAGGTTTTTAAAGTACTTTATTAGACAGCTCCGGGGGTCTTCTTCCGACTTGACGCTGTTGTCGCCGCCGCCTCCTTCTGCTTCTTCTTCCTTCTTCTCTTTATGTTGACACGAAGCTCTCTCCGCTTGTAATGGCCGGGACGCGTTGCGTGGCCACTTATATAGGGACTAGGGGCGGGGTCACCAGATGATATCACATGGTGACCCCACCCCTTATGATGTCACAGTCCCGGGGGGTGCTGGGACTGTGACTTCATAAGGGGTGGGGTCACCATGTGACATCAGCCTGTGACCCCGCCCCTTGTCCCTATATAAGTGGTTGCGCAACGTGTCCCGGCCATTACAAGCGGAGAAAGCGCTGTGTCCACCCCCTTGCTCGTCCCCACCCCCTTTCCTGACCGGCCAGGCTGCGTGCTCAGATAAGGGTCTAATATGGATTTTTTTCGGAGTAGGGATTCCCCTTTAAATCCATACAAGGTGACGTGGCCAGCAAGGTGTCAATCTCGCCGATCGGCGGCATTGACTTTCTTCGCTAGTCCTGTCTACTTGCAGTCACGTTTAAAATGAACGGACTTTACTCCGTGTGTGGGCAAGTCCGTTCATTTTAAAAGTCCTGTGGACTAGTACACAAACGGCCGGATTGTCCGCCGGACTGCAGAGTCCGGCGGATAATTTTGAGTAAAGACCGCTGGAGCCCACACACGGGCAGATTGTCCGGCGGACTCTGGTTCAAGTCCGCCGGATAGTCCGATCGTGTGTACGCGGCATTACAGTTGTGGAAAATTGGGTACTATACTTTTCTGTTTCTATTTCAAATGAATAATAAGCAAAAGAGACTTCTAAGTATATATGTAAGGGGGCATTTCTTCACTGACCACTAATGTAATGGGACATTTCATCACTGATCACCAATGTAAGGGGGCACTTTTCTAGTCTATTAGACTGACTAGTGTATGAGAACACTTCAAATTTCTAATTCTGTGTTGCTTTGGCCATTAGTATTTATGTCCTACTTCAAACCTAACCACTGTGAGTTGTACTTTCTCTGCAATACTCATTATCAATAGAATTAAAGTGCCAATACATTTGAGACCTAAAATACTAGTCAACAAAATATGTCCTGAATACTTGGGGACAGCATTTTTGCATCAAATGTGACAGTTCTGTTGGGTATGGGTAAGTGGTTCTCATACAGTTATCTCTATTGTCCATCCTACAGTCAAGAATTCACAGTCAGTCAGATTTATTAGGCCCCTTTCACACGGACGTATAGAATGGTGCTTTTAGCTGCGGATTTTCTAGTTTTCTACCGCAGCTAAAAGCACACAATGCTTTCCTATGGCCCCATTCACACACAGCGTTTAGCTGCGATTTCATTACATGCGGTTCGGTGCGAATAGAAAAAATAGAATTGAATGCGTCCAGGTGCGATGTAGCGCATCTTTATGCACATAACCGCAGGTAATCGCAGTGTACTATTTCTCCTGCAGATAGCAGCGGCAACAAGCAAAGAAAAACAACAGGAAGCACATCAGAAATATCAAGAATGTTCCAAACGCAGCTAAACGCAGCCGCATGTAAACGCACGTAAACGCAGCTAATCGCAATGTACAACTGCAAGTGAACGCTGTGCCAGGATTCTCTGAATTTCAAAATAACAAAACATGCTTTTAACAGCGGCAGAACAGCCCCCCGTGTGAAAGGGGCCTTAAGCCCCGTGAATGCCCTAGCCAGTCAGACAACCATATGCATTAAAACCCTACATATGGTTAGTCTGATTTCTTTAAATAATAAATCTTATTCACTATGTGCTTGCTCAAAAAGTATGTTAACCCAACATTTTTTTTATTCCTGATTTGTGCCTGCTGTGCCAAGTACTTGTATGAAAAAGTATACTGTTCTCTTTGTATTACTCCCTTTGTGTGAAATACCTGGTGTTCTTTCCAGTTCCTCTGCTTTCCTTTGCAAAAAACTGACCACACTAAACAGGAGAACACAAGAACACACAATGGTCAATTCTCTGGTTATGCTGGGAACTGTGTGTTTTCCTCTAATGATCAGACTTGTCCTGATAGCCATCCCCCCTGCACAGTCTTTTGTTGGGAAGATTAGTGTGCTGCTGTTTCTCCTCCCCCATCTCTAATGCAGCTGAGAACAGAGGGAATGTGAACACTTATAAAAACGGGGGAAAAGTTATTTATAGTGTTATTGTATATCTATACACAAAAGTTTTGCCGTTTTATTTCTATTTTAAACAGAATGGGTTATTTTACAGGGTGAGGGGTTACATACACTTTAAGATAAGAAATAGTCATGACAACATGCAACATGCCCTTATTGAAGACATGTGGACTTTGTCTTTTCTTAGTTCCAAATCTGAGCATTGTATCTGCTTTAAAATGACTAAATGTAAGTTTCAGCAGATTGTGTAAGTATAGGATTGCCATACTGTAAGACCAGCCAATGTATTATTAATGTCCAGTTGTGTACAGAATATTGGTGAGATTGAAAACTGATAAGTGATTTCTGGATGTTACAACAGTTTGCTTGCTTACAACCTTGGCCAAATGCTCTGAATGTACAGATTATTTTCATTCATCAGTTGATTCGTCTACAGTGTTCTCAGCTTGAATGTAGAACCTAATACATTGTCTTTTTAAATTATACATTCATAATATTTTATTTTCAATAAAATTTTACTGAACCATAAGAAAAGGTAACAAATGAGAAAATGAGAAGATACGTTGCTCATATAGCAAGGAAAGAAACATACAAGTCACATAAGTTTTCAAATACCGTATATACTCGAGTATAAGCTGACCCAAATATAAGCCGAGGGACCTAATTTTACCACAAAAAAATGGGAAAACTTATTGACTCAAGTATAAGCTCAGGGTGAGAAATGCGCAGCTACTGTAAGTGGAAAAGAGGGTCAACAGTGCCCATTTGCAGCCTCACTGTGCCCATTTGCATGCTTCACTGTGCCCATTTGCAGCCATAGGTGCTCCAAATTTCAAACTTGGTAGTTAAGGGTTCCTAGATGCCCCCTGGCTGCAGACAAAATTTGGGGTCTCTGGACCCAAAGGGTCCCGAAATGACATTGCTGCAGATGGACACAGTTGACCGACTTTGGGGCCCTGCATCTCGGGGCCACTTGGTGCTAGGAACCCATTTGGATATGTTGTAGTGTGGGTTCCACTGGGTTTACACACCAAATTTGGGGTTCCTAGCATCAAGTGGCCCCGAGATACGGGCCCCCAAAGTCGGGTCAGAAAATGTCATTCTCGGCTGCAGAAAAGTGCTTGACTCGAGTGTAAGCCGAGGGGGGCACATTCAGAACAAAAAAATGTGCTGAAAAACTTGGCTTATACTCGAGTATATACGGCAAGTACTATATGATAGATTATAAAGAACACTGTTAAATCTTACATAGTAATGTAAAGATCAAGAGAAAAAATATATATACATGAAAACAGAGAGACATAGAGATTCTCAAATGGTTGATCTGTGAGGTTCACAAGAAGAACTTATAATAAGTCTTTTTGGTCAAATTAGACTTTTGGTCAATCAGAGAGGTTTTCTCAGTCAATGGTAGAAAATGAAAGTAATATGAAAGAAGTAAAGTGGGTGAAGGGCAAAGCATGGGGGGGGTGGCAGCTGGGTGGGCAGGACATGGATCCCTGGAATGTGTCTATCACTTCTCAGATATAAAGAAGGTGATGGTTAAAATCCAAGAAGAGAAAATGATTCATCCTTTGAGACCAAACCTTGTCAAATTTAGCCATCATTTTAGTCAGGTTACCAATTTGCTTGTCATTAAGCACAGCACAGGGTACTGTGGCTCTTATATCTTGGGTGCAGTGGGAAGCCTTTGGGATAGTTTTTCTTTGCAAGAGCTTGGGTGTCATCTGGCACACATCAGCCCACCACCTGTGGACAATTAGTCATGTCCACCTTATATGATGGAAAGGGCCAAGTTTATTACATTCCCTAAAATAATTAGGGGATGCTTCTGGTATAAAACTTACATAGTTACATAGTTAGTCTGGTTGAAAAAAGACACAAGTCCATTTAGTTCAACCAATAAACTAGAGGATAATATGTTGTACAGCTTTACCCTAAGGAAACAAGAAAAACAGAAGGGCGCACCGACCTTTGTGCATTACCACTAAAAAGGCTTTATTAAAATAGATAAAAACAGCAAAATTACTACTCACAAACGAGTACACGGTACAGGCAAATACATGGATGGATGAGCACGTCCACTGCTATGAACTTCCAACCTCGATTCTTAGATACCGGGAGGATCTGATGCTTCCTCTAGTGAATAGCTGACGCGTTTCAGGGGAGCACCCCTTTCCTCAGAGCCTACAAGTGGACAATGGTCTCGTCTCGAGAAGCATAAGATCCTCCCGGTATCTAAGAATCGAGGTTGGAAGTTCATAGCAGTGGACGTGCTCATCCATCCATGTATTTGCCTGTACCGTGTACTCGTTTGTGAGTAGTAATTTTGCTGTTTTTATCTATTTTAATAAAGCCTTTTTAGTGGTAATGCACAAAGGTCGGTGCACCCTTCTGTTTTTCTTGTTTCCCTAGTGTATATGAACACCCATTGTTCAGAGGAGGGCTGCAAGATTTTGGACATTACCTTGAGGAATTATACATATATACTTTTTTACGAACCAAGAGACTAGACACCAGAGCGCAGGAGAATTTGTTGTGTACAGCTTTACCCAACATAGTAACAGTTTACTAAGGTTTTACTAAGTTTTATTACTATTTATCTTCCGGATTAATGAGCACGTTTACTGTTACCTGTTCTACCACTAGGTGCACCTAGTACTTTTAATTAGAGGAAGTTTATAACATTGCATTGTAACTAAAATGTTTCTCATCAAAAGGGACAGGACAGAGAATGACTAAGTAAAACAAAGGATGTGTCCACCTCCCTTCAAACTTCCAGAGGGAACAGCCAGCGGTAGAGCTGCTAGAGACTCTACATAAGGAAGGGCTGAACTTCATTAAAGAAAGAGTTCTGTGACTGCAAACAGCAATCACCACCGCACATTTTAAGGGCATGCGGGTGCTCTTTGTTAAGGCTTTCTTGCCAAGTGGACCTGTGTGCCCTGGAGACATGTGTCAGTGATTGCTATTGGTAATAAAATAGTTATATCCATCAAGTGCTAGCCTTTGTTCATGTGTAGTGAGCAAGAATTGACTGCTTTGTGTTCCCTGTATGCTAATATACAGTAAAACCTTGGATTGCAAGCATAATTCGTTCCAGGAACATGCTTGTAATCCAAAGCACTTGTATATCAAAGCAAATTTCCCCATAAGAAATAATGGAAACTCAGATGATTCGTTCCACAAATATTCATAAGTCCTTCAGTGTATAGTCCATATAAAAAGATTATAGCAAGGTTGTGTAACCATAAAATGTCCATCCACAAATGGCAGCCTCTATAAGAGGATTAGAAGCAAAATCCAGCAGGAGCTACAGAGTATAAAAGAGAAGAGAGGTGCCTCTAAGTGTAGCAATATGGTTACATTTAATGAAGGTACAACATTTAGCCATATTGCTACACTTAGAGGCGCCTCTCTTCTCTTTTATACTCAGTTGTGACATGACGCCACTCAAAACATCGCTTGTATATCAAGTCAGAATTTATTAAAACATTTTAAACGCTCTCAAACCAAGTTACTCTCAAACCAAAGTTTTACTGTACTTTATCTGTATTCTAAATGGATATTGGAAGTATTAAATTAGATCCTACTCTTCAGCATGCTGGCATGGCAGGGGCTTTGTTACTCAGGTTTTAGCTGATTTTTTTTTTAGAAGACTAATTGTAGGACTTTGAACACCTTTTTTTTTTTGATACAGCTGGAATGTATTTAACTAATTTAAACTGAATGTTCAATTGGTCTTTGATGTACACAATTCTTCATAATGCCTTTTTAAAACTATTAAGTGTTTTTTTTTTTTTTGCAAGCCTTTTAGTTGTATAATGATTAAACTCCTAGCTGAGTAAGGGCATAATGTAATTCCTAACAAGCTTGATTTACATCATAGAGATGATATGACTTCTTTTTTACTCTCTCCAGGTCTCAGTTCCAACATCAGTTCCAACATCTATCAATCTTTGGCTAACAAAACCTAGAAAATTATTCTGGCACTGAACATTTGATTTATTATAACCTATTTATTCAAACATGCTTCCCTGAATCCAAATAAAAATTGATAATGAACTTTTTCTAAGCATTAATTTGTATGGGTAGCTTCAGCAATGTTGTACAGTCCTTTATGTTTCGGAAAGCTTAAGCTCAACCTTTATAGCCAATGGCTGTCCTTTGTAAAAACAGTCATCGCTGCTTTTTAATGGCTGTAGTAGATACACAGAACAGAATTCTAGTGAGAAGAATGGGAAAGCAAACACTAGACACCAGGCCAGGATAAATTGGGCACAGAGGAAACCAATGGATGCCAGGCAAATAAAAAGGCACTACTGCTGCCAGTGTAATGACTGCCTATGTCACTCCAGTATTGCGTATTCCTAATTCTGGCATCTACCCAATACCTTGAATGTAAACTGCAGTGTGCATGCATGTTACAAAGGCCATAACATAAAACACAGGACAATTAATATCTTTTACAGAAAAGTATACATTGTTATAGAAGGGTTGCGTTTGGTTACAGAGTTCCACTTTAATACAGCCAGACTTTTTAGCGTAGTATTCTCCTCAGTGATAGCTGTCTGTAAACCCCACAAAGGTCATTTGCTGTTGTCTTAAGGATTTTTGTCACATTTTCCCCATCAATTTCTGTCTCAGTAACAATGGTCACTAGGTCAATTAGAGGGGTAAACTAGGTCATACATGATTAATTCTCTTTTATTCAACCAGTGGTTTGAATGAAAGAATTCCCCCATCCACACATTTGAGGCGGATGGCAAAATCTCTCTTGGGGTGCTATTGTATTCTGACAGCGGGGAGGCTTCGCTGCCATCAGAACACACTTATCTGCACCATCGGCTATAGGCTAGAGTGGTCCATTGATCAGACGAAAATTTTCCAACAGGCTGGTCGTACAGAAGTGTAATGAGAGATCCAAACAGCCTGCCCATAGATGGATTGATATTTGGGCAGTCCTTTCTCAACCGTCTGAATTTCGATCCATCTATGGCCAGCTTAAATCAACCTAGTGGTGACACAAAAAACGTTTAGTCCTTTCCTACTCTATCCAAAACTAAAAAAAAATGGTCATACAATTTATTTAATACATTTAAATTAAAATACTCTTGGGTAGATATGATTACTAGAAAAAAAAACACACACATGGGTAGTGATGCAGCCCTATTGGATGTTTTAAATAAAACAAAAGTCTGAAAGTCCTTTGTGCTAATCAGCTCTGCTCAGCTCTGGCGCTCAAGCGGGATCCAAACTGAGGATTGGAGCACAGCTGAAGTCCGATGGAGAGGGCTGGACCGCAGCTTGGACGTGATGGCGTCACTGGCGTACTCGCAACACGTTTCGGGGGATGCACACTGGGGACATGTACACAGTGCACACTCCTTTGTCAAGCTGGTGAAACTTAGACTAGGACTTTTATGTGCTTTGTAGATGTTGCCATCTAGTGGAGAGAGTAATAATCTCTCTCCAATACATGGAATCAAACGCTCTACATTGATACTAATATAAACAATATGTCCATATATATATATATTTATATATACAAATCAGATAAGACAATGTAGTAATAAATCGTGAGCATGCCAATGACGTCATCACGCCTAGCGCTGCGGTCCAGCTCCCTAATCGGACTTCAGCTGCGCTCCAACCCTCGGTTTGAATCCTGCTCAAGAGCCACAGTATCCTGCTGGCCAGGACTTCCAACACCATCTGGATATGGGAGGCGCAGGTAAAATACACAGCCTGGATGGACGTTAGCGTGGTTCACTGGATCCATATGTGCCTGATTACAGATACTTCTATGTGAGTTTTTAATGCTCCTTTTTCATTAAATATTACAGTCCATGCTCAGAGGTGCCTGTGTTTTCTCTCTCTTTTTCTAGATATGATTACTGAATGTCTTTCTCCTAATTTAATATGTAAGAAGGAAAAAATTGTTGGAGACTGCAGTCACTGGTTGTTCTCTTTCTAACAGAATACATTAGGTACTTAAAACAGGGACCAGACTTTCTTCTCTTCCACTGTGTTTGTAATGGTCATGTCCTGACCATGTACCCTCTTTATCAGCAACATTATAATATTTAGGGTAAACACTGCACAAAGATAGAGGTTGGCTATTCAGACCTTTAAACATTCAATTGGAGACATTTCATTAAAGTAATCGGGTTGCTATCAAAATCATTGAAATAAAAACCTCTTTTATATTAAAGGGGGCTGTAAAGGTTCATGTTTTTTCACCTTAATGCATCCTATGCATTAAGGTGAAAAAACACCTGTCCTTGACCGGCTCCCCAGCCCCCCGTTTTACTTACCTGAACCCTCGAACTTGTCCCACGGGGACGCGCTCTCTCTCTGCAGGGGGTTCTCGGCTCTTGAATGGATAGATTTATAGAAGCGCAGCCATTGGCTCCCGCTGCTGTCAATCAAATCCAATGACGTGGGGGCGGGGCCGAGTCCTGCATTCGGCCTCTATGGACGCTGAATGCTGGACTTGGGAGGGTGCCCGCAAGGACACCCTCAGGGAGATCGTTTCTCCCAGGGGATTATCTGATGCGGGGAGGAGCCGCAAGAGCCGCCGAGGGACCCCAGAGGACCAGGTTCGGGGCCACTCTGTGCAAAATGGAGGTAAGTATGACATGTTTGTTATTTTTTTTTTTTAAAACCCGAACCTTTAGTGTCACTTTAACTACTACAATGTGAGCTATTTATAGTATTTACCTGTCAAGGCACATTTTCACACCGGCATCATAAAACACTCTAAAACCATAAATATAATCCTATGTGTCAATAAAATGGGACCAAACTTAAAAGGTGAAACATTGCAATGTTCTAGGGAACATCTAGAACAGATTTTTGTTAACCAGGGTGCCTTGAGGTTTCTTCAGGGGTGCCTTGGCAAAATGCCTAAAAATGTATCAAAAATTGTATACAAGCCAGCAGGTGGATCAAGTCTGCCTTTTAGTTACACAAAGCCATGGGTTTTCATTAGGCACCATTACGCTTTTCTAGACACCGGCATCATAACAACCAATGACATCATAAGTTAATAAGGAGGATGTCTGTTGCCTCCACAGAATCCTTGTTTGACCCTCCTCTGCCTCTTGCCCTCAGCACTGGGGGTGACATTAGCTGACTGATGGAGAGAAATTGAGGGAGAAGAGAAACATTGGAATACTAGTCAGTACCAGTGTGCCAAAGTGTATTTGCTTTGGAAGAATACATCACCTCTAACTTTTGGTGTCCTACTTGTGTGGATGTTGTTGCATTATGTTAAGCTATTAGAATAGTTTATTACATTTTAGAATGGGGTGCCTTGAGACTGTCCATAATTTTAAAGGGTGCCTCGACTGAAAAAAGGTTAATTGTGCCTAAGCAGTACCCTGAAATATGTACCTTTTGTCAGGATTCCCTCACAAATCATAGTATTGCACTTTCTGGTATCGGTGCCTAGGCACTCCCATGTCTCTTACAGCCTCCTAGCTGTTTATCTGTAGTGTGATATCCTCTGCCTCTGGCCGCCAGTCTTTGGAACTGGAGTTAGTGATGTCCCTACTGTGCTGCTCACTGTTCTCCTTGCTGGAGGTTCTGACATGAGAAAGCAAAGCCATGCAGAACAAGGCATAGTAAGCCAATAATGGGGGAAGGATCAGCTAAAGGGAGACCACAGATAATTCTGGGGGCTAGTCATTTGTTCTCTGTCATTTTTTGGGCACCATTTCCAGAATTCAGTTCCCCTTTATTCTAAACAAATAACAAATGTGATACATTGCCATCCACATAGCTAGGATTGTTTAGTTTTGTATAACAATTTCATAATCTATTTGTATCTTGCCATCTCAAAATTGTTTTTGAAAATGCAATACATTTGTATTACAATGTAGAAGCTTAAATTAGTCTGAATTTGCATTATTCTAGTTCAGAATTATTGGCGATACTATGATGAACTTCAGCCTATTTGTGTTTACCATTCATAAATTCCTTTTCACCAATTTTCTCTTTTCAGACAGATTGCCTCATTCATTTGTCTGCACAGATAATTGTGCAAAATATGCCTTGTGATTGTGTTCAATGAGCAGTAGTTCATTTAAGAACGTTGTATATTAAAGCAGAATCTTTGAAAATGTCAGAAGACTCATGTCATCTACAGTCCAGTATATTTTGTTTTCTTATTATTAAAGTGATTGTACAGGTTGCTTTTTTTTTTTTATTATTTTTTTTTTTACTAATAAATGTTGTATACTTACCTGCTCTGTGCAATGATTTTGCACAGAGTGGTCCCGAACCTCCCCTTCTGGGGTCCTCCGCTAGCGCTCTTGGCCTCTCTTCTCCGTGTGCTCCCATAGCAAGCCACTTGCTATAGGGACACACATGCTGTCTCACCCCTGAGCTGGGTTGTGTGCATCCATAGATGCAACAGTGAGCCTTGACACCGCCCCCCCCCCCCCACACTCTCTCCTCACATGGTTTGATGGACAGCAGTAGAGGCCAAGGACTCTCACTGCTCTCAGCCAAGCTTGTGAGAGCCCAGTGATGGAAGAGAGGAACTGAAGTCGGGCACAGTGCTGGATCAGTACAGAACTCAGGTAAGTGTTAAGAAGGGGGGCTGGAAGGTAATGCCATTGTAAAGCTGTAGGGTTTTTACCTTCAAGGGGTTGTAAAGGTTTGTTTTTTATTTTCTAAATAGGTTCCTTTAAGCTAGTGCATTGTTGGTTCACTTACTTACCGTTTCCTTCGATTTCCCTTCTAAATGTTTTTTTTCTTTGTCTGAATTTTTCATTTCCTGTTTCTCCTCAGTAAACTTCACACCATTATCCGAGCGGTGTTTAGTCAGCCAGAACAGCTTACTGGGGAGGAACAGGAAGTGAGAAATTCAGACAAAAAAAAACAAAGAAAAAAACATTTAGAAGGGAAATTGAAGGAAAAGGTAAGTGAACCAACAATGCACTAGCTTAACCACTTCAGCCCCAGACCAATTGGCAGCCAAAGGACCAGGCCTTTTTTGCGATTCGGCACTGCGTCGCTTTAACTGACAATTGCGCGTGCGACGTGGCTCCCAAACAAAATTGGCGTCCTTTTTTTCCCACAAATAGAGCTTTCTTTTGGTGGTATTTGATCGCCCCTGCGGTTTTCATTTTTTGCGCTATAAACAAAAATAGAGCGACAATTTTGAAAACAATGCAATATTTTTTGCTTTTTGCTATAATAAATATCCCCAAAAAATATATAAAAAAAAACATTTTTTTTCCTCAGTTTAGGCCGATACGTATTCTTCTACATATTTTTGGTAAAAAAAATCGCAATTAGCGATTATTGATTGGTTTGCGCAAAAGTTATAACGTTTACAAAATAGGGGATAGTTTTATAGCATTTTTATTAATATTTTTTTTTTTTACTAGTAATGGTGGCGATCAGCGATTTTTATTGTGACTGCGACATTATGGCGGACACATCGGACATTTTTGACACATTTTTGGGACCATTGTCATTTATACAGCAATCAATGCTATTTAAATGCATTGATTCCTGTATAAATGACAGTTGTAGTGAAAGAGTTAACCACTAGGGGGAGGGGTTATGGGCTGTGACGTGTGTTGTGTTTTACATTAGGGGGCGGGGCTGACATCAGACGTCATTGATCGGCTTTCCCGATGACCGGGAACAGCCAATCAATGACAGGTAGAGTAGGAAGCGCGGGGAGAGGTTTGTTTACACAGACCTCTCCCCGTTCTTCAGCTCCGTGACCCGATCGCGGGACACCAGCGGCGATCGGGTCCGCTGGTCCCACGGCCGTGGTCACGAAGCTCCCGACCGGGTCGCGAGTGCGCCGCTGGAGGCGCGCACGCGACCCACGGGCAGGCATTTAAAGGATCACGTACAGGTACGTGATTTTGCCTGCCCGTGCCATTCTGCTGACGTATATATGCAGTGGGCGGTCGGGAAGCGGTTAAAGGAACCTATTTAGAAAATAAATAAAAAACAAACCTTTACAACCCCTTTAACCGCTTCAGCCCCGGAAGATTTTACCCCCTTCCTGACCAGAGCACTGTTTGCGATTCGGCACTGCGTTGCTTTAACTGACAATTGCGTGTGACATTGCAACCAAATTTTTCCCACAAATAGAGCTTTCTTTTGGTGGTATTTGATCACCTCTGTGGTTTTTATTTTTTGCACTATAATTAAAAAAAGAGTGACAATTTCGAAAAAAAATCTATATTTTTTACTTTGGCTACAATAAATATCCCCCAAAAATATATATAAAAAAAATGTTTTTTCCTCAGTTTAGGCAGATATGTATTCGCAATGAGCGTATATTGATTGGTTTGCGCAAAAGTTAGAGCGTTTACAAAATAGGGGAAAATTTTAATGGCATTTTTATTATTGATTTTTTTTATTACTAGTAATGGCAGCGATCTGCGAATTTTATCAGGACTGTGACATTATGGCGGACCCATCGGACAATTTTGACACATTTTTGGGATCATTGGCAATTTTACAGCGATCAGTGCTATAAAAATGCATTGATTACTATAAAAATGTCACTGGCAGGGAAGGGGTTAACACTAGGGGGCGATCAAGGGGTTAATTGTGTCCCCTGTTTGTGTGTTCTAACTGTAGGGGGGAGTGGACTGTGTAGGG
This sequence comes from Lithobates sylvaticus, assembly GCA_028564925.1. Taxonomy (NCBI): domain Eukaryota; kingdom Metazoa; phylum Chordata; class Amphibia; order Anura; family Ranidae; genus Lithobates; species Lithobates sylvaticus. Next base: position 64,602,095 of record CM053032.1, read on the forward strand.
GAAGAGATAGATCGCTGTTCCTTATCTGTATGAACAGACGATCTGTCACTTCTCCCCTCAGAGAACTGGAGACTGTGTGTTTAAGCACACAGATACCGGTTCTCTGTGTGTCCCGAGCGATCGCGCGAGCCCGGAGGTGATCGGCACCCCTAGTGGCCACAGGGCGAAGCAACGTTACATAACGTTGTTTCGCCCAGCCATGCCATGCTGGTCGGCAATTGGTTAATGCAGAGAATGCATTAAAGTGGTTGTAAACCTCAGACATGAAATATGAACAAAGGTTATCCATATATAATGTGTCTCTATTCAAAGCACTAATGGATTGATTTACTAAAACTGGAGAGTGCAAAATCTGGTGTGGTTGTGCATGGTAGCCAATCAGCTTCTAATTTGAGCTTGTTCAATTAAGCTTTGACAAACAAACCTGGAAGCTGATTGGTTTTCTATGAAGAGCTGGACCAGATTTTGCACTCTCCAGTTTTAGTAAAGCAACTCCTAAGTGCCATATCTGTCTGCTGCTTCGTTCCTCTGCTATCAACATGAGTCACTTCTGATAAGTTTTCCTGACAACAAGAGAAAAGAGGTCACAGGGAGGGCACAGCTTGGGATTGACAGCCTCAGCTCTGTTCCTGTGTGCCGTGTGAAGGGGAGTGTGTTCTTTCTGTCCAATCAGCTTTCAGAGCTCTCCTCAATAGGCTCTGCAGTGTGTAGCTTCAGCTTTCTGCCCTCTTTTTTTATGAACTCTCAGACAAGCTTTATAAATTCTGGACTTTGAAAGGATGTAGAGAAAAGAAGACTGCAGATGAATAGGTACAACTTATGTAGGAGGATACATTTTATCTCTGTGTATCACCTGAGGCCAGTCACTTCACTGGGTATATGTAATGCCGCGTACACACGAAGGGACAATCCCGCGGGATTATCCTCTGGACTGAAGTCCAGCGGATAATCCCCTCGTGTGTGGGCGCCGGCGGACTTTTTGGCGCCAAAGTCCGGCGGACCAAAGTTTTAAGTTTGGTTTTAAAATTATCCGCTGGACTTGGCAGTCCAGCGGACAATCCCGCCGTTAGTGGGCAAGTCCGCGGGACTTTTGAAATGAACGGACTTGCCGCTCATCGGCAAGTCCGTTCATTTAGCACGTGACTTCAGGTTACGTAGCTAGCGTAGGCAGTTACTGCCGCCGCGCTAGCTCCGTGACCTGGCATGGATTTAAAGGGACTCCCCACGCCGAAAAAACGGCGTGGGGGTTCCCCCCAAATCCATGTCAGACCCTCATCCGAGCACGCAGCCTGGCAGGCCAGGAAAGGGGTGGGGACGAACGAGCGCCCCCCCCCCTCCTGAGCCGTACCAGGCCGCGTGCCCTCAACATGGGGGTGCCCTGGGGAAAGGGGGGCCGTGCGGCCCCCCCACCCCAAAGCACCTTGTCCCCATGTTGATGAGGACAAGGGCCTCTTCCCGACAACCCTGGCCGTTGGTTGTCGGGGTCTGCGGGCGGGGGCTTATCGGAATCTGGGAGCCCCCTTTAATAAGGGGGCCCCCAGATCCCGGCCCCCCACCCTATGTGAATGAGTATGGGGTACGATGTACCCCTACCCATTCACCTAAAGTGTAACATGTAAAGTACAAAAACACACACACTTTTGAAAAAATATTTTATTGCACTGCTCCGGGGGTCTTCTTCCGTCTTGGGGGTCTTCTCGCCGGACTCCTCCGCTCTCTTCTGCTCTTTTACCTAGCTCTTTCACGAGCGGGGGAGTCCGGCTACCTTCTTCGTCGTCGCCGCCGTCGTCTGGGGGTCTCGATCCGCCTTCGGGGGTCTTCCGGGGTCTCTTCTGTTCTTGCGGCGGTCGTCGTCTTCCGCGCCGCCGGCGCCTTCTCCTTCTTCTTGTCCTTCTTCTTGTTCTTCTTCTTCCGATGTTGACCCGACGCTCTCTCTGCCCGGAATGCCTGTGCCGCTCTGCGCTGAGACTTATATAGGGACATGGGGGACAGGGTCACATGTTCATGTCACATGGTGACCCCGCCCCCTTGCGATGTCACAGTCCCAGCATCCTCCGGGACTGTGACAACACAAGGGGGCGGGGTCACCATGTGACATGTGCATGTGACCCTGTCCCCCATGTCCCTATATAAGTCTCAGCGCAGAGCGGCACAGGCATTCCGGGCAGAGAGAGCGTCGGGTCAACATCGGAAGAAGAAGAACAAGAAGAAGGAGAAGGCGCCGGCGGCGCGGAAGACGACGACCGCCGCAAGAACAGAAGAGACCCCCGGAAGACCCCCGAAGGCGGATCGAGACCCCCAGACGACGGCGGCGACGACGAAGAAGGTAGCCGGACTCCCCCGCTCGTGAAAGAGCTAGGTAAAAGAGCAGAAGAGAGCGGAGGAGTCCGGCGAGAAGACCCCCAAGACGGAAGAAGACCCCCGGAGCAGTGCAATAAAATATTTTTTCAAAAGTGTGTGTGTTTTTTGTACTTTACATGTTACACCTTAGGTGAATGGGTAGGGGTACATCGTACCCCATACTCATTCACATAGGGTGGGGGGCCGGTATCTGGGGGCCCCCTTATTAAAGGGGGCTCCCAGATTCCGATAAGCCCCCGCCCGCAGACCCCGACAACCAACGGCCAGGGTTGTCGGGAAGAGGCCCTTGTCCTCATCAACATGGGGACAAGGTGCTTTGGGGTGGGGGGGGCCGCACGGCCCCCCTTTCCCCAGGGCACCCCCCCATGTTGAGGGCACGCGGCCTGGTACGGCTCAGGAGGGGGGGGCGCTCGTTCGTCCCCACCCCTTTCCTGGCCTGCCAGGCTGCGTGCTCGGATGAGGGTCTGACTTGGATTTGGGGGGAACCCCCACGCCGTTTTTTCGGCGTGGGGATTCCCTTTAAATCCATGCCAGCTTGCGGAGCTAGCGCGGCGGCATTTACTGCCTACGCTAGCTACGTAACCTGAAGTTACGTTCGAAATGAACGGACTGCTCCGTGTGTGGGCAAGTCCGTTCATTTTCAAAAGTCCCGCGGACTTTTGGCCGGCGGATTATCCGCTGGAGAAGTCCATGCGTGTGTGGGCAAGTCCACACCCTCGGAAAGTCCAGCGGACCTAGCTGGAAAGTCCCGCGGGATTGTCCGCTGGACTAGGTCCGCCGGCAAAAGTCCGCACGTGTGTACGCGGCATAAGAGTTTACAACCACTTTAAGGTAAAAAAAAAAAAAAACTTTTGCCTTTTTAACCACTTTAAGTCCCAAGAGATTTACCTGGAAAAATGAATATTGTATTTTTGTGAGTGTAAACTAAAGCCATACATTTTGATAGATTTTTCGTATGCGCGTTCATATAGAATTACATCACATCAGTACATTCAATAATGCTTGATTAATGCTTTCAAACAGTATTTCAGGATTTCGTTTTGCTTTTAACATTTAATTTTGGAATGAATGTCATTTTTCAAATGAAAATTACATTCTGTACATTGTTATAATTTCATTCACTCAGGAATTTTTTTAAATCTGGCTCCTTTAATTGATTTCAAAGTGTTCTGTGATTGCATGTGGTGGTTATTGTGACATCACTGCTCTGCCTCTCCGCCTCGTCCAATCAGAAAACACCCTGTATTCATCAACAAAATGCAAGACGTTTTGTAAATGGAGGGGGTCGCAAGTGGGCAACCTCCTGTGGTCACTATGCAGAAGAGAATCCACTCGGCACAGGATTCTGAAAAATTGCATCAGTCTCTACAGTAGTAGTAGCGACTACAACAGTGATTGTCAACTTCCACAGTGGTCCCTCAGCTATCAGATATGCATACTTACATTGCCCCAAGCTGGACCAATGTAACTATGCAAAAAATATCATACCTGAGTATATGCCTTCCATAACTTTAAAGTTATATTCTACATGCCATTTTTCCATAGTCACTCTTCTAAGAAAGGAGTACAAAATGTATAGATAGGTTGGATATAGTTTCCCTGGATTCATTGAAATCTTACACAAGTGTAGCACCAACCCCCGAAGGAGCTGCTGGTGTAAGTTGGGCTTACCGTTACCTTCTTGACCTCGTATGCGTCTAGGGGTTTCCCGAGGTAGATGGCCCAAAGAACTGTAGAAACTGACACTGGATCCACTTAAGGGATTTTTATTTTCAAAAACAGTAGACAAAACGCAGTCTCTCAATAAAGGAATAGAGGGTATGGGTAGCAGGGGCGGACTGACCATTCAACCACTCGAGCACTGCCCGAGGGCCCGGGCCATTAGGGGGCCCCATCATGGTTGCCAGTCTAAGTAAAACCAGGGACAGTATGTCAAAATCTGTGTTTTTTTTTACATCTGTTTCTGAAATGTCCCTTACTGACATCCTTTTGGTCTAAAAATCCTGAGATTATAGCTGCCCCACCTCTCCAGTACCTTCTCAGGCAAAAGAAACATGACTGTGTATACTGTGTGTACATGTATGTGTATACTGTGTGGCCCCATAATCTCTGATTGCCTGGGGGCGCCATAATCTTCTATTGCCCGGGGGCCCCATGAGTTTTCAGTCCGCTCCTGATGGGTAGGAAGTTCAGGTACTCTTGGAACTGCTTGGAACTGAATGTCTCTCACTATGAAATCCAGGGAAAAATTTTTCTTCTAATTTTAGTGAATGGCGGTGTGTCTTTTCAAATTCCCTTAGATAGGTGTTGGTGGAGAAAGATTCACAGTCACCCCAAAATTGTCACCCCTACCAGCACAAATTCTTTTTTTGTGAAAATATATCTCTTTGGACATTGCGCTTTATGAATATTGAACTCTACATTGGACACTTTAATACATTGGCTATTTATGCGCTTTATATATGAATCAATATTTGTATTGTATAATTTTTTGGCAATTATCACTCACTGGTGACACCAAGTGATTTTGTTTGATATTGCACTCACTGATGGTATGATTTTTAGCGTATAGCACACACTCAATAGAGAGCGAGGTTTAATTAATATATTTATTAATTCTTTTTGCACATTAACGGGCCATTTTGCCTAGAACGAGCAACTCTCAGACCAAATAAATAAAAATATATAAGCTATCTGTGCAGGTAAGGATAATTCCATTCACCCCTCATTCACCATCCATATAGTATGTGGACACCCCTCCAAAATATTGAGTTTAGTGAAGGGTACTGTGTCAGGTCACCTGCAAGACCAAGTGACTAGAACCACACTGCGGAGGTTGTGGACCCAACAGCTGACTGCTGAGGGTCGATGGTTCTGAGAAGCAGCTACACAGAGTCCCAGCCATGGTCCTAGACATGGAGCTAAAGCATAAGACTCTCCAGGGAGCAGAGTCTAATGCCCCGTACACGCGGTCGGAAATTCCGACCACAAAATCCGTCGGATTTTTTCCGACGGATTTTGTCCGACACTGGTGTTGCATACACACGGTCGGACAAAGTTGTCGGAAAATCCGATCATCCTGAACATGGTGATGTTCGTTGCATACGACGGGACTATGTAGAGGCTAGTAGCCAATAGCTTTGGTCTTGTAATGTGATCTGAGCATGCGTGGCACTTTGTCCGTCGGAATTCGCTACACACGATCAGAAAAAGTCCGATAGGACTTTGTTGTCGGAAAATTTGAGAGCAGGAGCTCAAACTTTTTCCGTCGGAAAATCCGACGGAAAAAGTCCGATGGAGCCCACACACGGTCAGAATTTCCGACAACATGGTCCGATAGGACATTTTCCGTCGGAAAATCCGACCGTGTGTACAGGGCATAAGAGCTGTCAGGTTTTCACCAGGGTCTCTGATGGTGAGGATCGACTTGGCTGAAGCTGACTCCAGGTCGCTGCCCCCAGGTTTTCTCAGCTCACGGCTGGCTCTGGTGGATGGAGAGGAAGCAGCAGTCCAGGGCAACAAGGGATAGTCAACAAGCAGACAGGGATGGTCAGCAGAACAAGCCTAAGTAGGTACACAGGAATCAACCGTAGAGCACACGGCAAGAATCACCCAAGGAAGTCTTCACACAATTGTTGCTTGGGCAAGGCTGGCTTGCAGTGTGTGAGGTAAAATAGTGCTTCCTGTTAAAGGCTGGGGTGGAGCCATGCTGAGAGAAGATTACCTAAATACACAGGTGTGAGATCATGCTCCCTAAAGCTGCTACACAGACCAGAGAGGTAAGCAGACAGTCAGGGCATGAAACATTACTGCAGGTTCATGACATACTGGTAATGCTACAACACAGATATTTTATACAGTTGTGTGCTTCCAACCATGTGGCAACTGTGTGAGAATGGTCCTTTCTGTTCCGGCACGACTATGGCCATGTACACAAAGCCAGATTCATGAAGACATGATTTGGCAAGCTTAGTGTGTGGGAACTTGAGTGGCCTGCATGGAGACCTGAGCTCAACCCTACTGCAAGCCACATTTTCTCACCCAACATTAGTACCTGACCCCATAAATGCTGTTTTGACTAAATGGCCACAAATTCTTGAAAGACACAGTCCCAAAATTATGTGAAACGCCTTCCTTAAAGTTTGGAAGGTGTTTTAGCCACAAAGGGAAAAGGGATGGGGGGAGACAAAACTCCATATTAACACTCATGGTTTTGGAATAGAATGTGCAACAAATTTCTACTAGTTTGATGTCATTGGTTGAGTGTCCACAAACTGTTGACCACATAGTGTAGCAATTAATACTTGTATGGTGACTTGTCTTCTTTAGAGTCCTTAGATTAAATAGTTTTCTTGCATTACTATAGTCACCAATTAAAATGTGCATATTGCAATCTTATTCCCTCTTAATCTCCTTCTTTAGGGAGAATAAGGTAAATTTTTGTCGTCGTTCTCCATAAGGTTCTTCAGTCCCTTTATTAGCTTTTATTAGCTTTGTTGCCCTTCTCTGGACTCTCTCCAGTTCAAGGACATCCTTCCTGAAGATTGGTGATAAAAACTGGATGACATACTCAAGGTGTGGCTGATTCAGAGTTTTGTAAAGTGGTAGAATTATATTTTTATCTCTTGAGTAAATATGCATTTATTTCATGCTAATAGTCTGCTAGCCTTGCTTATTGCAGCTTGGATTTGCCTGCTATTGCTAAGTCTTGATCTGCAAGGACCCTCAGGTCCCTTTCCATCCTTGATTCCTCCAAAAGTTCTCCCCCCTGGCAAGTAACTTGAATTCATATTTTTAGCTCCCAAGTGCATCACTTTATATTTTTTCAATATCAACCTTTTTGCTGCCAGAGCAGTTTTTGCATTTTATTTCCTCCACGTTTAAAAAATCTTTTTAGGCATGAAGACTACACAAAACCCCCAAACATTATATATTATATGAAAGCAGCAACCTTAAAATAGTGGTATGACCAATTTTTTATGTAACACGATATACCGCAAAGGTCTAGGAAACCCCAAATTTCAGTAAAAAACCCACTAAAGTAAATTTTAGGGCAAATGACTGCAACATGCGAAACCCTAAATTTGTGTTGGTCCATGAAATGGCGACAAACTTCTGTACCCTATATTTTCTATAGGTGATGTTCAAAAGCCCCCGATAAGTCATACATTTAGTGTTATGGGGGAGGTCTTGTGCTAGGATTATTGCTCTCACTTCAGCGTGCTCAGGAATATGTAACATGTGTATTGCAATCAACGCCTTCATGCGTAGGCTCCCCCGACACGTGCGTTTACATTCGTACGTGCGTATATGTTGAGGTTGGGCCTTAAAAAAAATTTTGGGGGGAGAGGGGGGTTGTGTTCCTGGGTGTATCTTTATTCTTTTGCAATTAAAAAACATTTTTTTTGTTTAACTTTTATTTATTTTTTGATGACAGGCTCTCTCTGTCTCTAACAAAAAAAGAAGAGGAAATAGGGAAGAAATGTAGCAAGTGCCACTAGGGGCACCTAGAAATCTCCTCAGATCTTGCTTGTCCGGTGTGGACCATGTCACTCTGGTCTGAGTAATATTAACTAATAAACAAAAAAACCTGATATGTTCCTATCAAAGGCTGGCAGGAACCAGAAGACCAAATGAGTGGCATAACATACGAGAAATGAGGGCTAAAGTAAAAACAAGTAGGCTTTATTGTGAATACAAAAAAAGAAAATCAGTGTAATCACATGTGATCCAAGTGTGGATCAATATAATGCGTGTGACATATGCAGTTATAACACCATATGACCCATCCAGTCACCTGATGGGTCTATGATGCAGCAACAGGTAGGACAGAGAAACAACAACACTAAACAAGGATATACAAACAACATACAGACGTCCAGACGAAGCTACGCAACTGTAATTGCGAAACGCGTTGACGTCATCGCGTTCTGAGACGCCGGCACACCTCCCGGAAATCAGCCCAGGCCGGGTGAGAGACGGAGGAGACGACGAGGAATCAGCTGGAAGCTGACTAAGCACAGGAGACGCCAGAACACAAAGCGCGGGGATATACACCTGGACCCTAACGTATCCATCAATACCCATATAAACACCGGGACATTACCAGGTACTGCTAACTTACTCTATGGGACGGATGCAAATGTATTAAAATCCTAACCGGATACCACCTGATTTGTGAGCTGATTGCAGCCCAAATAACCCTAAGGTGACACCGTTCAGCAGTATCCTGTAAGGCAATCAACCTGCAGCAGATATTTATTACGTAAAGCTTAATCTAAGGATATCTTATTGAAGTTTAAGTAACTTTATTGAAACATTGATGCCGGTCCGTTTCTACCTATGGATATCTACACATGCTGGGTCGAATAGCCAGCACACCCCCACTGATGTATACAGTTTTTTGCTTTTTGGCACTACTGCTTGGCCGCCCCTTTACATCAATGCCAATTGTGTTTTTCTTTTTTGGTGTTCTCCTGTTGGAAATCTCCATATCCACTACTTCTGAAGAGAGCTGAACCCCTTTCCTTTTCGCTGTAGTTGAGGATATCCACTTTTACCACTCAGCAAGGATTGTTTATCATTATCACTTATATTGAAGTTTATAAAAGAATTTGACTCTCTACAGTACACTCCTGTTTCCTCCATCTTCCAGCATCCTTCCTTCCCTTCCTCTGCCCCCTTCCAATTCTCCTCCCCATCTCCCCGCCCCCACTGTGGGCTTGAGCCTCCCCCAGATCTCTGTGTGGATTCCCTGACTCATAGGCAATTATTAGCCACTGCGCACACTTATGTTTGTGGAGCGCAGGCCTTCCACACACAGATTGCCGGCGTCCGGACGCACTGTTTTATGTTGTTTGTATATCCTTGTTTAGTGTTGTTGTTTCTCTGTCCTACCTGTTGCTGCATCATAGACCCATCAGGTGACTGGATGGGTCATATGGTTGTATAACTGCATATGTCACACGCATTATATTGATCCACACTTGGATCACATGTGATTACACTGATTTTCTTTTTTTGTATTCACAATAAAGCCTACTTGTTTTTACTTTAGCCCTCATTTCTCGTATGTTATGCCACTCATTTGGTCTTCTGGTTCCTGCCAGCCTTTGATAGGAACATATCAGGTTTTTTTGTTTATTAGTCTCTCTGTCTCTAAGCCTAGATTCACATTGGAGTGATTTGGCAAGTGATTTGACATGTCTTAACGCATGCCAAATTGCCGGAAACTGCCGGCAAGGGCACCGTCCGAATCAGGCGCCGTACTGATTCCCGAAAATAGTTTCTGTACTACTTTTGGCAAACTTCGGGATGCAATTTGTATAGACATCTGTGCAGCAACCCGCACAGATATTTTTGAAATCACCCCCAAAGTCAGGACTGACATGCAGGAATGAAACCGCGTGAGTTCAGCTGAACTCGCACGATTTAATTCCTGCTGTAAGTATGAACCTGGGCTCAAATATGCTGCATATCTTCTCTGGGCTCCACTGGATGTATTGCAATGCTAGCCAAAAAAAGTGACAGGGTGACCTGAAAGTGGCATCATACGCGTCGCTTTCTGGGTCACGCACAAGAACACAAGAAGGGGAGGAGAACAGACATGTGTTCGCTTTCCTCCCTCCACTTCACCGCCGGCATCCGCTGTGTCGGTCCAGGACCCATAGACAGGAAGTGAAGCCCAGAATACATGGAATGCATTACCGGGGAGTGTGTGGAAGCAATTAGCCTGTCAATGCTTCCACTTGACAGGCAGGAGTCTGCTTGTCAGTTTTACACACAATCCCAGTGGCTACAGCCATCGGATTGTGTGTTAAATCCCTCCCCCCCCTGCTGTCAGGTCCATACAACATACGGATCTGACAGCGAAAGGGTTAAACCTCATCTGCCATATTACAAATGTAAGTAAAGTTGCTATACCATGTTGTGAAGTTATTGCCCTGCTTAGCTTTAAAACAAAGAGGGCGGCCTCTGTAAATAACCATAGGTATAGAAATTAATAGCAATATGTACCATCATCCAAGAATTTAGTGGAATAGAGTTTTTTTAGGTACCTAGTCACCTATCAAGGTTCACCAAGGGCAAGGGAGCAAGTGGAAAATCTCAGTACAGTATAGAAAACATACGCATTGAATATGTAAACTGTCATAAAATTTTACAAAATGTTTTATTATTACAAAAGGCAAAACAATAAAATAAAAAAAAAGTGACTTGGTCAAACTAAGTACTTCAACTAGTTTTGCGGGGTGAGCTGCTTCATCAGGAAATATATGGACACACAGTCAATGACAATATAATTATAATATAAAAATAATTATTTCACCCAGAATCGAGCCCCCCGACTTGTCAATATATCCCCAGTTGCCGCGGGAGGCCTCTCTGGGTATGCCCTGTGCTCTAGCTGCACTGGGATTTGGGTAAGCAGCTGTCTACTATCATAAAAATCCTGTGTTTTCTTTTTCCATTTTATTGTATCATTTATATTGAATCTTGTATTTATATGTGACTGTGTGTCCATTTGCAGATGTACTTCCTGATGAAGCGGCTCATCCTGTGAAACTAGTGGAAGTACTATGTTTTACCAAGTCACCTTTGTATTAATTTTATTGTTTTGCCTTTTGTATTAATAAAACTTTTTGTAAAATTCAATGACTGTTTACATATTCAATTTGTATGTTTTCTATACTGTACCGAGATAGTCCACTTGCTCCTTTGCCCTTGGTGAACCTTGATAGGTAACCAGGTTCCCAACAAAAACTCTATTCCCTGCTTAGCTTTGTATCATCAGCAAACACTGAGATGGAACAATTTATTCCAAACTCAAAATGGTTTATGAACAAGTTAAACAGAACTGGTCCCAGGACAGAGCCCTGGGGCATGCCGCTCACAACTCTAGACCATTCAGAAAATAATGCCATTAATCACCACCCTCTGGACTCGCCCCGGGCAACCAATTTTCTATCCAAGTACATACAATATCATCAATGCCAAAGAACTTGTATTTGTAAATTAAGCATTAATGGGGTACTGTATCAAATTCCATAGTGAAATTTAGATACACTACATCCAAAGGCTTCCTTTATCCAAATTACAGCTTACCTCCTCATAGAATACTAAAAGCTTGGTCTGGCAAAAATGGTCTTTCATAAATCAATGCAAGCAAAGTCAGAGATTCTAACCCCCTCCCTACTCTAACCAAAATTAATAAAACAATGTTTTCCCTTCAGACTCAGTTTGCCAAAATATGATATATTTGGACAAATTTGCAGAAGGGGTGCCACTGCCAACTAAAAGTCTTTCTTCACATTGGTAATTATAAAGGCTATTGGGTGGCTGAGTATTGCTGGTAATGTTTTCATATTAGCATTTTGTATTATGTATCTATGCAATGACAAAATCTTGGTAATCTGTAAAAATAAAAAATGTCTGCCATTGTAAAAAAATGATAATGAAAGAATGTGGGGAACAATTCAGGGAAGTTATTCTGTGCCATTTACCATATAAAGTATAGTGTCTCAAATTAATATCAACCCACCACACATATCGTTTTATAACACATTTTAATATTAAAAGGTAATTGTACATATGTTTTATAAACCAGTTGCATAAAATAGACCAGTTATATGAAAGCTTTGTGTCTTTTAAGGCTTTGTCACAGTAATGTTTTTACTGTTTTCCCTCATAAAAATAGTGCAAATTGTAAAAATACATAATTAGAAAAAAGGTTAGTTCCGTACAGGTACTGGCAGGCCTCTTGTAGATGTGGGTTGGTACAAGTCTTTGTAGATCTCTTGTGGAAGAAGGAGATCATTACAAGTCCTTGTGCTTCTCTTGCAGATTCGAAGGTTGATTCCATGGAAGACCTTGTTGCGCTCTTTAGATGTTCATCATATTTCTACAAGGTCTCTTAGCTCTAGAATAAGTTTGAGTGAAGAATCTACACAAAACTTTGTAGAGCCATTTCAGATGTTAGCGATGATCGCTGAATGAAGTCATGAAGGTATTGTCAGATGTTCAGTACAAGTCCTTGTAGATTTCTTGCAATAGTGGATGAAGGCTCATCTCGGCCTCTGTTTTCCTAATAACCTGCAAATGCTGAACATGCTCTGTCACCACTTGTCTAAGGTCCGTCATCTTTTGGAGAAGTTTAGCAAAGAGCTGAGAGGAGTCTGGGTGGTTTATCTTAAGCTGTAGCTCCAGCGCTTGTAGCATTGTATCCTGAATGTCTTCTATGGGCTTCACATTTAACAATCCAGGACGATCTGGAAAAAAATAAACAGAGAATTGAAGAACAACAATTTCAAAATGTCCCATTATTAACTGTAGGCCGATATGAAGCCAAAAATTAATGCAGCTCTGTAATTAAAGTATCAATAAATAAAAAAAAATTTCACCCAGTGTATGTACCAGAATTTCACCATGTATCAGTCTCTTGCAGTGCCTTAATAGCAATGCTGGTGTGGGAGAGGAAGAAGCAGTACAAGGAGCCAATCAAATCATGTGCTGACAGGAAGCATGCTGGAGAGAAAGTAGCATAACACAGAAATAAGCTCATCATTGTGCTGCTTCTTCTTTCACTGTCCAGTCACAGGCTGAGGAGGGTCCAGAATGAATAATGCTGACCACCAGGCTGAAGATATCTAGTGCCAGCAAAAAGTACTATGGGATCAATCTCAAGATTGAAGGTGACTACTGCAACAATAGTTGGCTTTGTTATTTTTTCTTTCAATGGGCTGTTCATTTTTATCTTGGTATTTTTGAGTGCTACTTTAAAAACATTTCAAGCCAATACCAGTGTCGCCAGACTGGCAGTCCAAGCCCAGTGCTGTGTTATAAGCCTAATAAGCAAAAGCTAATTACAAGCAATAGAGAAAGAGCTATTTGGTATATCATCCATATGTGCCTATCCTTGGTTAGCCCAGCATGAAAACCTTAACAACCAATTTATTGTATAATGTTGCTTTTATAGTGTTTGCAGGGATCGACAGAGGTAGGTAGTGTATGGTAATTTATGGCATCTCTGCCAGCTGTTAATGTTATATGCTCATACTGTAATTTTAGGATCTGTAAGTAACATGTCTAATCTACCATACAACAGCTGCCTGATGCTGTAAACATATCTTAAAGCGGTTGTAAACCATGGATGTTCAAAAAAAAAAAAAAAACTGCAAGGCAATGGCATAATGTGCTAGTATGCATCGGTTCACAAGTGTGAACCTAGGCTAAACAAGAAGCTTTGTCTTTAAATACAGTTTAATCACTTTCCCAGTGATAACAGGAACACATATAGCAATAAAAAGTAGATGGAGACTGCAACTCTTTTATAAGTGTAATGGGCCGTAGGATTTTCCGACAACAAATGTTGGATGTGAGCTTGTTATCGGAAAGTCCGACCGTGTGTATGCTCCATAGAACATTTGTTGTCGGAATTTCCGCCAATCAATGTTTGAGAGCTGGTTCTCAAATTTTCCAACAACAAGACTTGCTGTCAGAAATTCCAAGCGTTTGTACACAATTCCGACGCACAAAAGTTCACGCATGCTGGGAATCAAGCAGAAGAGCCGCACTGGCTATTGAACTTAATTTTTCTCGGCTCGTCGTACGTCTTGTATGTCACCGCATTCTTGCCGTTCGGGAGAGATCATTAGGAAGTAGACACCTGGAGCGGGTTCTTCTTTTTGTTTCTGTCATTCCAACCACGGGGACCAAAGTTTTTTTTCTTTTTAATTTCTGGGGGCATCCTTGAGCTTTGCACATTCATTTATGCATAGGGATAATTGGGTTTACTAGTCTAAGCCATTAAGTTAGAGTGGAAGGAGCCTATGACTTCCACTGGATTGCACTGATTCCTAGCATAAAAAAATAACAATCGTAGAAGAAGCTTTTTATAGTTAGATAAGTCAGAGTCCTCTTAATACCCCAATAAACATCTAGAGGGGTTACATATATTGGGCAGCTGGAGGATGGAATTTATAAAGTCAGTGGCTGTAGACCAGAGATACGCATGACTGGGCATTCCCAAACCATATAATAGAACGTGTCATTGTCAGATGGACATTTGGAGCAAAAAGGAGAGGAAAGTAAATAAGATATATGGGGAATGTATTTTTAAATGAATGCTCCAATCTTGAGGCAAACTGATGAGGCAGATAAAGAACTGAAAATTTAAATTTCACAAACTTGTATGTTGATACTTTTATTTGTGTGCGGGTATACAGTGCTTTTCTATGACACTCTATGCACACCTTAGTAAAATATAATCTGTTAAAGTGGTTGTAAACCCTGCTTAGCCATTTATTTATTTTTTGCTTCTATGTGGGCAAAAATTTATTTTGTTGCACCAAAAAAAAAAAAAATCACCTCTACTTTCTATGCATGGAAGAGAAATGCCCAGGTGTTGATAGAGCCTTATAAAAAAATATTGGAAATCCTCTTCCATGCATTGTCATGTGTTGGCCAAGTTTTTTTTTTTTCTTCCTGTCAGTCTTCCTGCTAGGGAGATCATCCACCCTGATTGCCCCGGGACAGAAAGTGATAGGAAATCCAAAATTTTGTTACCAGAAACGGAATAGAGGAGATGCATAGAAGAGAAATGCGCTGGTGTTGATAGAGCCTTATAAAAAATCATGGAAATCCTTTTTCGTGCATTGTGATGTGTCACGGTTTTCTTTTTCTGTTGGTCTTCCTGCTGGGGAGATCATCCTCTCTGATATATAATACAATGACTATTCCCCAAACTAGAAAGAAGGAATTTTTGGCTGACAGAGGTTCTTACTAATATCTGACAGCTACTGGAGCTGGACAGGCCTGGATGGCGCACCTAGCGGTACTCGGTACTTGCAGTACATTTAGGACAGTATGAGCCCAAAGACCATTTCCCGGAATGCAGATTTCTTGCACTCTGGGCATTCAGCCTTGGGCACCTACCGACCTAAACATGCCTCTTGTTGGGTGCATTGTCAAGCCCTGTCCCATCACAGCATCTGTAGCCTTCTAATAGAGTTTGGCAGGCTGCCTGCAGCGGGCATGTGCCCTCTGCTCACAGCTAAAGGCTAGAGCTTCATACATCGGTGCTAAATGCCCAGTGTGCTTGGGACTTTAGCTTGAAAAAGAAAGACAAACTATATGAGCTTGTTGACACCAAGACATATGCAATACCATGCGTGCACACAGAACAATGTGAATTTACTGTAGGTAGTAAGCTGCTCAGGAGTCACAGAATGATGGGTTCCATTTAAGAGGGTGTCATGTGTGCATTTATGACAGATTCAAAGTAAATATATACATGTAGCGCTGGCTCCTGACAAGCAGGCGCTATTGTTTTTCAAAAATTAAAGTTGCCTGAAGCCACAGTTGGGCTTCAGGATAAATTCTCAAAATTTCTGGTTTCAGTACCAGTCCAGCTGGGTTGCACTGTATTCTCCTTGACCGTAGGTGTCCCTGTCGCCGCCGGCAAGAGTAGAAACGCAGTGTAGCTGGATGCATTGAATGCCACTTATCTCTCGGAACCAGCCCAGTGGGAGTGTTCTCCTGCTGTGCAGTCTGGGGGGTGGTATTTTAGGTACCGACGCCATTTTGGTGGGGGGAAATTTTCTGTCTGTTTGCTTCTGGTGGTCCTGCTGGCCCAGCCCTATGGCCCTCCTGACCAGGGGTGCGGAACCGTGCATCCTGTGTCTCTGGACTGGCTGGTCCGAGGCAATGCAACTGAAGGGATAGGCCTGAGTAACTTTCGGGGGGCCTACTGATCCAAGGAAGGTCCGGTGCCTTCTCATCTGAAGGGAGAGGCCCAGCAACTGAAGAACCCCAGGGGAGGACTCTTTCGGGAGAAGGCCGTGCGCAAGGCTGGCTTCTCTGAAGGAGCCTGGAGACTTAGTTGAAGGACGCAACCTGGATCAACATTCATACGGTATCGCCGGGTCGGCTGAGAGAAACTGGTACCGTATGTCAGTTCTTTAAATTTATCAAAATCCCTCAGTGACGCTCAAGTGTAACTTACAAGTCTGTGGCAGAGACTTTACCGAGCACCCACTGGCTGCTAGGCCTAGTGGGAGAGACCTATCCGGGGGTTGTTGAATCCAGTTTGTGGAACAGTGATATCCTCTGGATTCTTCTATTATATTCACCCTGCAATTGAAGTACCTGAACTCACCCCTAACCCTCTACCCTTTATTGAGAGACTGTCATTTTTTCTAAATAAATAATCCAAAGAGGATTTAGTGTCAGTTTCAACATTCTTTGGGCCACTTTCCGCGGGATCCACAAGACGGGAAAAGCAAGCAGGTGAGGTAACGGTAAGCCCAAATAAAACCAGCAGCTCCTTCGGGGGTTAGTGCTACATACATTTATGAGATTAATGTGATACAATACAAGATTGTATTATATAGTACTGAACAAGACAGAGTTTATTGAAGAGTCCATAATCTACATCTAGACCTGGTTTGAACCTGCAGTATTTATATAGTCTACAACTACAAGGGAATTAGCACAGTAAACGTATCCTCAGATGACATGGCCTTAATCTCACGTTTACTGGACAGTTACACTTTAACCAATCTGCATTCTCTGCCTAACGATGATGCCAACTCTTATAAAATCTGAATGTAGCTGAGCGCAATGGCACAAGTCCTGCCTAGTACTAGCAACAAAGTCAAAGCACCAAGAAAGAAGAGAAGCAGCTAGAATATCTTTTCACCTGTGTCTGGTAGAGTGTATGTAAACCCTACAATGGACTTCTCTCATTTGGTCCCTTTTGGTCTGTTAAATATACTATTGAAAATGTTTGCATATATCTTGTTGTATCTGTTCAATATTTGCAAAAATATCTGTTGATCATGCCAATTACTATAGTAAGCTGATACCTTCCTGTGCTCCATGGCTCTGCTACAATCTTATCAGTTCCATTGTTCCCAGTTTGTCTGTGAACTACAGAACACTTCCTGCTATGTTATAGAGAAGAGGAGAAGGGAGGTTTTCTGTAGCTCTGCCCTAGAGTGGGAACATTGCTCCTCAAAGATACAGTATGGTGAGTGAGCATTGTCATCCTAGCACAGATCGGCAAGATCAGCAGGTAAAGGGAAAAAAGCCATACAGGTTAGATCAGTGATGGCAAACCTTGGCACCCCAGATGTTTTGGAACTACATTTCCCATGATGCTCATGCACTCTGCAGTGTAGTTGAGCATCATGGGAAATAGGTAGGGTAGTTAAAAAACATCTGTGGTGCCAAGGTTCGCCATCACTGGGTTAGAGGATGGTCACTTGATCCTGCCAGTTTTGACTTTATCAAGCAACAATCTTTACAGTAGAACTCCAGCCATAGACGGAGTGGGTATTATGTATCTGTTACCACAACTGAGATATGTACTGTCACATCCCGTACCACAAGAAAAAGTAGTTGCAATCTGGAAGGCAAGGGGAAACTCCAACTTTCAATATGTGTCCCTACTGGGAGATATGTCCTTACATCCTATTACAGTGACGACAGTAATGCCCCATACACACGGTCGGACATTCCGACCACAAAATCCGTCAGATTTTTTCAGACGGATTTTGGACAAAACTTGTCTTTCATACACACGGTCGCACAAAGTTGTCGGAAAATCCTATAGTTCGGAAACGAGGTGACGTACAAAACATACGACGAGATTACGAAGCGGTCAGTGGCCAATAGCTTTCGTCTCCAAATTTATTCAGAGCATGTGTGGCACTTTGTGCTTTGGAATTCTCTACACACGATAGTAAAAAGTCCGATCAGATTTTTTGGGTCCAGCTCTCAAACTTTTTCCCTCGGAAATTTTGACGGAAAAAGTCCAATAGAGCCCACACACAATTGGATTTTCCGACAACATAATCCGATCTGACTTTTTCAATCTGAATTTCCGACCGTGTGTACGGGGCATAATAGTTTGTTTTTCGCCTTACTTTATGCACCAGATACAGTGGCCCCTAGGACAAACAGAAAGAGTAAATCTCAATGGGGACACAGGCAGCAATACAAGCTTAACAGAGGTGCTAAACCTTCAAATGGAATGGGAGTTCCAGTTACCTACTGACTACAGTAGACATGTTTAGAGCAATCGTGCTAGGGGAAAGACTGAACAGAGCTGATCCATGTTAGGCAGGCCATACACGGAGCAAAGAAATTCACATGATTGCCCCATCAACACAGACCGTGTCAACAGGGGAATCCCTCCCGCTGATCCATTGTATTCTACCTGGGGGGGGGGGCTTACAATGGATCGGTGGGAGTGAAGACAGTGATCATTGCTAGTGGTTATACCAGCTGCTAGCAATGATCGCATGTAAAATCCAGCAGGTTGGTTGTATCCAAGTTGATCGATCGATCAACTTGATACATTCAACTTGTCCATACATGGTACGAGTCTCAGCTGATTCCTGCTGAACCGGTCGAAATTCGAACCATCTATGGCTGATCTTATTCTCCCAAGACAATTATAAGATAAGGGTGTCTGCCCAATTCATAGACATGTGGGCAATGCAAGTGTATACATCAATGAAGTCAACAGAGACTGTTTGGAGGTTGTATCGAGAATGCATGTCTGTCTACGGTTTATGCATGGTGTTCCTGTTACTGTATAAAAGAAATGGACACTGATATTCTTGCAGGAGCCTTTTCGCTTATATAACCTTTCAAGTAATTTAGTCCCGGATGAAAGGTTGCTAATATGCTATGATAATCATGTTATTAATGGCTAACCAGGCTTCTGTGTTCATGTGATTCTATGCAATTTAAGCTCTTTGTGTATACGGTTTCTTAATAAACACATTTCTTGCTAAATATAAGTTCCTACTGAACATGTAAAAAGATCAAATTCTGGAATTCTGCAGTTTATCTCTCATGAATAACAGGGAGGACAAAATAAGGTCATATTTGTTATCCTTTCTAAGGAAAATTCATCAATCGAGAAGAACATGGGCCTTTGCGGACCTTCTGAAAATCATAGTTGCCTGGCTGTCATGGAGAATCTCTGGTTTCAGTACTTTCTAAGTCACTGACCCAAGAACAAAAATGTAAACTACTGCAGCTCACCAATACTTACATGTTGTGGTTGCATTATCTTTCTTTTTCAGCCTACAGTATCTCACAAAAGTGAGTACACCCCTTACATTTTTGTAAATATTTTATTATATCTTCATGTGACAACACTGAAGAAATTACACTTTGCTACAATGTAAAGTAGTGAGTGTACAGCTTGTATAACAGTGTAAATTTGCTGTCCCCTCAAAATAACTCAACACACAGCAATTAATGTCTAAACCGTTGGCAACAAAAGTGAGTACACCCCTAAGTGAAAATGTCCAAATTGGGCCCAATTAGCCATTTTCCCTCCCCTGTGTAATATGAATCCTTAGTTTTACAAGGTCTCAGGTGTGAATGGGTTGCAGGTGTGTTAAATTTGGTGTTATCGCTCTCTCATACTGGAAGTTTAACATGGTACCTCATGGCAAAGAACTCTATGAAGATCTGAAAAAAAAAATTGTTGCTCTACATAAATATGGCCTAGGCTATAAGATTGCCAAGACCCTGAAACTGAGCTGCAGCACGGTGGCCAAGACCGAACAGTGGTTTAACAGGACAGGTTCCACTTGGAACAGGCCTCGCCATGGTCGACCAAAGAAGTTGAGTGCACATGCTCAGCATCATATGCAGAGGTTGTCTTTGGGAATTAGACATATGAGTGCTGCCAGCATTGCTGCGGGGGTTGAAGGGGGGGGGGTCAGCCTGTCAGTGCTCAGACCATACGCCGCGCACTGCATCAAATTGGTCTACATGGCTGTCATCCCAGAAGGAAGCCTCTACTAAATATGCTGCACAAGTAAACCCGCAAACAGTTTGCTGAAGACAAGCAGATTAAGGATATGGATTACTGGAACCTTGTCCTGTTATGACCAAGATAAACTTATTTGGTTCAGATGGTGTCAAGCGTGTGTGTCGGCAAACCAGGTGAGGAGTACAAAGGCAAGTGTGTCTTGCCTACAGTCATGGTGGTGGGAGTGTCATGGTCTGGGGCTGCATGAGGGCTACTGGCAGGGGGGAGCTACAGTTCACTGAGGGAACCATGAAAGCCAACATGTACTGTGAAATACTGAATCAGAGCATGATCCCCTCTCTTCGGAGACTGGGCCGCAGAGCAGTATTCCAACATGATAACAACCCCAAACACACCTTCAAGATGACCACTGCCTTGCTAAAGAAGCTGAGGGTAAAGGTGATGGACTGGCAAAGCATGTCTCCAGACCTAAACCCTATTGAGCATCTGTTTGGGGCATCTTCAAAAGTAAGGTGGAGGAGCGCAAGGTCTCTAACATCCACCAGCTCCGTGATGTCATCATGGAGTAGTGGAAGAAGACTCCAGTGGCAACCTGTGAAGCTCCGGTGAACTCCATGCCCAAGAGGGTTAAGGCAGTGCTGGAAAATAATGGTGGCCACACAAAATATTGACACTCTGGGCCCGATTTGGACATTTTCAGGGGTGTACTCACTTTTGTTGCCAGCGGTTTAGACATTAATGGCTGTGTGTTGAGTTATTTTTAGGGGACAGCAAATTTACACTGTTATACAAGCTGTACACTCACTACATTGTAGCAAAGTGTAATTTCTTCAGCGTTGTCACATGAAAAGATATAATAAAATATTTACAAAAATGTGCAGGGTGTACTCACTTTTGTGAGATACTGTATGCACATTTTCTACAAGTTCAGAAAAATACTTGTTGATCCTGCCAGAAATCCCATGAGTACAAGCTTGTAACTTCCTGTGCACCCCCCCCCCCCCCCCACACACACACAAATACACATTAGAAAGGTGACAAGAGATGTTTTGCAGTTCTAAGACATTTGCTGTCCTAGGGCGATAACATTGCCACTTCACAGATACAATAGATTGACTAAGCACTGTCACCCTAGGACAGGAAGTATGCTACTGAATGGATCACCAGGTGACAATGAAGAAACAAAAAAAAGCCCCAAAAAAAAAAGAAAACAAATACAGCCGGGATCAATAGGATACAATATATTACATTCTTGTATCTAGATACACTTTAAAAAAGGCTGATGGAATGTGCAAGATGAAGCAACAAGATTGTCTACTGAGCACATAATGTCTTCCACAACCCACTATGGGAACTGAATTGCAGAGCTGCGATCTCGGGGGGAAAAAACATTTTAGTTTTTTATTAGAGTTTTTTTGCTTCTTGAGGTTGGAACTGATTTGATATCTGCTGCATTCTGATCCCCAAAACTTCAAAGTGCCCCAACACTGACCACATTCAAGAAACCCCCAGGCTGGAATTCATCCCAATTGTGTTCTGCTGAAGAGACTCTTGGATAGGGATGAGCCGAACACCCCCGGGTTCGGTTCACACCAGAACCCGCGAACGGACCTAAAGTCCGTGCGAGTATAAGAACCCTATTAGTTACAATGCATGCGAACGTTCGAAATCAAAAGTGCTAATTTTAAAGGCTAATATGCATGTTATTGTCATAAAAAGTGTTTGGGGACCTGGGTCCTGCCCCAGGGGACATGTATCAATGCAAATCAATGCAAATCAATGCAAAATTATTAAAATTTCTGGAGCAGTGATTTTAATAATGCTTAAAGTGAAACAATAAAAGTGTAATATTCCTTTAAATTTCGTACCTGGGGGGTGTCTATAGTATGCCTGTGAAGGGGCGCATGTTTCCCGTGCTTAGAACTGTCCCTGCACAAAGTGTCATTTTTGCAGAAAAAAAAGCTATTTAAAATCACTCGAGGCTAATGAATTGACGGCTCCTGTAACACAGAGAACAGTCATTCATTGAAAGTCAATGATAAAAAAAAAAGTCATTGATAAAAAATAAAAAAAATAAAAAAAATAAAGCGTGGGGGTCCACCCAAATTCAATAACCAGGCCCTTCAGTTCTGCTATGGATATTAAGGGGGACCCCAGCCAAAAAAAAATGGCGTGGGGCCCCCCTCAAAATCCATACCAGACCCTTGAGGTCTGGGATGGATTTTAAGGGGAACCCCGGCCAAAAAAAAAAAAATGGCGTGGGGTCCCCCTCGAAATCCATACCAGACCCTTATCCGAGCACGCAACCTGGCAGGCCACAGGAAAAGAGGGGGGGACGAGAGCGCCCCCCCCCCCTCCCTCCTGAACCGTACCAGGCCACATACCCTCAATATTGGGAGGGTGCTTTGGGGGTCTGAGACCCCCCAAAGCACCTTGTCCTCATGTTGATGAGGACAAGGGCCTCGGCCCCACAACCCTGGCCATTGGTTGTGGGGGTCTGCGGGCGGGGGGCTTATCAGAATCTGGAAGCCCCCTTTAACAAGGGGACCCCCAGATCCCGGCCCCCCCCTGTGTGAAATGGTAAGCGGTACAAAAGTCCCTCTACCATTTCATCAAAAAAGTGTCAAAAATTGTAAAAATGACAGGAGACGGTCTTTGACAATTCCTTTATTAAAATATTCTTTCTTCTGGTCTTCCTTCTTCCTTTCTTCATCCTTCGGTTTCTTCATCTTCTCCTTCCGGCATCTTCTTCCATCTTCTTCTTCCATCATCTTCTTCCTCTGATCCGCTTCTTCTTGCTCTGGTCTTCTCGTCAGGCATCTTCTTCCACGGCGTCCGGGTCTCTTCTTGGGCCTCTTTCATGGGGAAAGCCATAGGGAATTCCCCATGACGTCCCCGTGCAACAGAGGGGGGCAGGGTTACCAGGTGGCCCCGCCCTCCATTATAAAAGACCTGTCAGACGCAGCGAAGCCTCACACAGCGGAAGCCTCCCATTGGCAAGAAGATGGAAGAAGATGCCGGAAGGAGAAGATGAAGAAACCGAAGGATGAAGAGAGGAAGAAGGAAGACCAGAAGAGAGAAGATTTTAATAAAGGAATTGTCAAAGACCGTCTCCTGTTATTTTTACAATTTTTGACACTTTTTTGGTGAAATGGTACCCTTACCATTTCACACAAGGGGGGGGGCTGGGATCTGGGGGTCCCCTTGTTAAAGGGGGCTTCCAGATTCCGATAAGCCCCCTGCCCGCAGACCCCCACAACCAATGGCCAGGGTTGTGGGGACGATGCCCTTGTCCTCATCAACATGGGGACAAGGTGCTTTGGGGGGTCTCAGACCCCTAAAGCACCCCCCCAATGTTGAGGGCATGTGGCTTGGTACGGTTCAGGAGGGAGGGGGGGCGCTCTCGTCCCCCCCTCTTTTCCTGCAGCCTGCCAGGTTGCGTGCTCGGATAAGGGTCTGGTAAGGATTTTGAGGGGAACCCCACGCCATTTTTTTTTTATTTTTTGGCTGGGGTCCCCCTTAATATCCATAGCAGACCTGAAGGGCCTGGTTATTGAATTTGGAGGGACCCCCATGCTTTTTTTATTTTATCAATGACTTTTTTTATCAATGGCTTTCAATGAATGACTGTTCTCTGTGTTACGGGAGCCCTCAATTCATTAGCCGCGAGTGATTTTAAATAGCTTTTTTTCCTGCAAAAATGACACTTTGTGCAGGGACAGTTCTAAGCACAGGAAACATGCGCCCCTTCTCAGGCATACTATAGACACCCCCCAGATGTGATACTGCAATGCTGTACTAACAGCACGCACACACTAATCCCCAGAATCACAGCACATAATGTCAGCAGTCAGCAGCACATAACACTGACACGCTGACACTGACAACACAATATGCGAGGCCGCCGGCGAGGCGGCCTTTTATACTGTGGGGCGTGTACTAAACCCCCTGAGCTATAATTGGCCACAGGCATCCTGCCTGTGGCCAATTATGGCTCTCCTCGCCGCTGGCTCTTTGATTGGCCAAGCATGCGGGTCACAGTGCATGCTTGGCCAATCATCAGCCAGCAATGCACTGCGACTGGCGCAGTGCATTGCGGGCCGCTCGCATCACACAAATTTGATGTAAGCAGCCCAAATAGTTCTGGGCTTGCCGAGCGGGCAAACGCCCGATGTTCACTTCGAACATGGGTTCGAATCGAACACCGGGCTCATCCCTTCTCTTGGACCAGATAGGCAACCATCTTATTTATTATTGTCAGCACATTTTTTTAAATTTGTGATGCATTTTCAGAAGATCAGCATTGACAACCAAAGAAAGCTCCAGACACCAGAAGTATTTATTTTTTACTAAAAGTAACTTCTCAAATCTGACGAGTCCTCCATTTTACAGTTCCCTCATAATGACACTAGTGCTATCCAATCACCCTAATGGAGTCCTAAATGCAAAAAAATCAAGAGAGTAAATGGCAATGCTGTTGGCATAAATAAATGCTCTGGGAAGAAGATCACTTTTAGGCTTATTGCTATGGATTGCTATACTTTACATTTTAGAGTAAATAGGACAATGATGATATGCAAATGTAATAAGTTTTAGCAACAAACTGCCAAGCATCTCAAAACTGTCCTACAACAGTAAAATAAAAAATTACCGATTATTATGGTTATCTGCAGTTGGCTCCTTACTCTCTATATCAGTATTTCTCAACCTTTATCCCGAAGGAACCCTTTATATATAAGTTTTAAGTCTTAGGGAACCCCAGAAAAAAGTATTCTATCTACAGTTGATGGCATCTACAGCTCTTCAGCAGGAAAAAAAATTGATATACTTATAATCAACCAAAAAAATAAGAAGGTAGCATACCTAGAGTATTTGATACCCAAGGTGTATATTATTTCTGTTCAAGTGATAAAGGTATTTTCATCAAAATTAAAGTGAATCAAATGCAAAAAATGGCCTGAAAGGTACAAACCCAGCCCCCCTTACTTTGTTAATCAGTGTGGTGCCTCCCTACAAAGATGGTCTGTGGAGAAATGCCTGCTTACACTGGTGGTCAGTGTGAATAATGCCTCTTACATTAAAGGTCAATGGGAAGAATCCATCCCTTATT
This sequence comes from Lithobates sylvaticus, assembly GCA_028564925.1. NCBI lineage: Eukaryota > Metazoa > Chordata > Amphibia > Anura > Ranidae > Lithobates > Lithobates sylvaticus. The sequence goes on from CM053032.1 coordinate 64,627,360, forward strand.
GTTAGTGTTAACCTATCTCAGAGACAAAATGGGAGGCCCCACTGGTGCCATGCAGTTGTTTCTGCAAAGTGACATTGGCCTTAGCAGTACGCAGGCACCATTAGGATGGAGGTCCCAGCAACCTCTAAAAGGAATCCTAAGGTGCCACAGAACCCTTGTTGAGAATGGCCGCTATATACTGACTTATGAAGCCGATGGGAGATGTCTATTTAAAACAGAAACCCCTTTAAAAAGTTATCTCTTATCACATACATTGATCATTTTAATACAGCATCATGGCAAGCAAATAAATAAAAACAGTTTTGCCTCCATTAGAAATACAACTAATTTGGCATTCAGCACAGAGAACATCTTACCTCCACTAAGTATGATGACAGCTATGAAGATGGCTAGATCGCTGTCGTCCAGTTCTAGTGCATTAAACCTAATGGCAAATTCAAACTTGGGTTCCATAAACCCAGAAAAAGGTTTCCTTAAGCTCTTGAGAAACTCCCGAGTCATGAAGCCTTGTCCATCAGCAATGAGAACGCCATCTTTATTCATGAGAGAGGCCAGCATTGTAAATATGATCTCATGGACACCATACTTCAAGAGAGTTACTTGGTCGTTAAGGTCCAGGCTGACAAATCCCGGGATGTTTTTGGCAAATTCAGTGATCTCCCGCACAGCTTCCACAGAACGAGACTGACACCTCTGAAAAATGCGAATGGCAACTTCTTTGTTTTGCTCCATATAGGGTGACAGGGAGTATTGGTATTTGATTTGATCCTCTCCCATCATCAGAGAATTCATATCATAGATTACCACAGGCTAAGGAAAGAGATACATGCTATTAAAATACATACCTTTACAATATAGACTTATACACTACTTATATAACTTCCCTCACTGCTAATAACTAAAAACCACTAGTAAGAGTCCTCTAAAAGGGAATTTATGTTTTTTACATTTTTTAAATATACAGGTTTGTAAATGTGTATACCTGCATATGTAAAAAGGTACGCGAAGGTAGCCATATTAGCTTGTTACATGTTCAGGCTATGCTTCCTGTGCAGGTCTACACAGTAGTTGTCCTTTACTGCTCTTATCAAATGTAAGACTGTATGATTTGGTCAACTCACTAAGAACAATGTGCCCCTTCTTCGGCTGATATTTTATCTCAGCAGTTGTTTAGAAGTTAGGCTGAGTCTCTACATAATAACTCAAAATGTGTACTTGCTACATTTGTAGCACACTACACTAAACAAGCGGTCAGGAATGAAATATGGGGCTACCATTAAAAAAATATATATATACAGATTTTCTGGTAATAATACTGACCCGATAGCTGTAAGCTGGCCATACACTGTTCAAGTTTCTTGATGAACCGGACAAAATTCAGTTAGTTGATAGCCCTCTCGGCCCTGACATTCCGACCACAAAATCCGTCAGTTTTTTTCCGACGGATTTTGTCCGAAACTGGTTTTGCATACACACAGTCGGACAAAGTTGTCGGAAAATCCGATACGTTCAGGTTAGTATCCAATAGCTTTGGTCTTGTAATTTGATCTGAGCATGTGCGGCACTTTGTCCGTCGGAATTCCCTACACATGATCGGAAAAAGTCCGATCGGATTTTGTTGTCGGAAAAATTTAAGATCCTGCTCTCAAATTTTTTCCGGCGGAAATTCAGACGGAAAAAGCCAGCTAGAGTCCACACACGATCGGATTTTCTGACAACATAATCCAATCGGACTTTTTCCATCGGAATATCCGACCGTGTACAGGGCATTAGAGTCGGGTGGAAGATTGTTGCCTGCTGTTTAGGTATTCTGACCATCTGTCAGAATATACTAGCCACAGCAGATGATTTGTCTATCAGCTCTGTATAGTGTATAGCCAGCTTAAGTAATTTAAACAGAACAAACTAGCAAATCCTGAAGGCAAATAAGAGTCAGAAGGCCTAATCTGCACAACTGGCCAGTGATTCAAAGTTCTGAAGCAAAATGTTAGTATACCAGCCAGTCAAATACCTTGTGCCACTAACCTACTATGCAGATACTTCTGTTTTTTCTTATCTTCATACCTGGTCATTTCCAAAAATAGTCCAAAATGGCCATCCCCATATTTTGTTTAAAGGTTCGTTTTAATATTTATCTTAAAATAAACGTAACTTTAAAGTATATCTATAGCCAAACATGCTGCTGTTTCCCATTGGTAAGATGTCCATTGGGGTTGCAGCCAGCATTGTAGAACCTCAAGTTTCTAGAACTTCCTAACTCTATTTAAAACAATCTTTGGCTTTAGATGCATTTGAAGAGTGTTTTATATTTGTGGCAGTTAGGTCATTTGTACTGACATTAATTATGTATTAAGATAATGCTAACATACTGTAAGCCCTATTGACCCAGGGCGAGTTCTATTAGTTAATTTTAATATTATTCCATTGTAAAACGGTCAGATAATACAAGGTACAGACTGTGATAACAGTCAACAGGCACACTCAAATTGTCAGAAAATTAGCTTGGTTGAAACAGCAGCTTTTTTTTGTAGTAAAGCAAATAAACTTAGGCATGCTGCCAATATTAAACACTGGATGTTATTAGGTATTGCAATAATTTATTACTTATTTTTTTTTTTTTTTTACATAACATTTTCCTCTCTATAGTCACCCCTTGCTGATGACTTTATGAATCTGGATTTGCTAAGATGTGTGCAGCACTTACAAAAGGAAGTTGACCTTCCATAGACCTATATATAATGCAAGCAGAAAATACAATTGTTTTAAATTCAATCCCAGTTAATGATTTATACACATAACGCCCACTCACTGATTTGTCCGTTGCCCTTCCTGTCAAGATGGCCCTTGCCTTGGCTTTTGTTAAAGGGAAGGACTTGAGATATGAGTCATACAAGTGCTTGGCCAAAACCCGTTGATCGGCGCACTCCGGATTCAGCTGGTCGATGTCACTGGAAATCTCAGCCAAGAGCTTCTCCTTCTCAGCCTGAGGCATCCGTCCAAACCTGATAGCTGCAAACAGAATTTTTGTGTTACTGGGGCCGAGATTATTATGAAAGGAGTCGCCATGGTGCGATAAAACACGAATGAGCTGTCATAAAATATGCAGTAAATGCAGCCCAGTGGATATGAAGGCTTGTCATTTTGGGGAATATTGCGTGCCATAAACAAGAGGCATGTTTAATGAGCACTGCAAGCTAGACACACTTTGATGGATTCTGTCTTTAAGTTTTATGATTGCGTCAAGCAGCAGATAATAGGTAAAAGTCAGCACATTGTACAAGAATATGATATATAAAATTGTAGGTTGTGAAACATTTAAAACCTCAGACTATAAGGAACCAAATGACTGAGATATTTGTGCTGGTTGGAATGTTATATAGCCTATCACAAAAAGTAACAAGATCAATTGTGAACAGGCAAAGAAGACTGTAAAGAACTTCAGTAAGAAGTTTTAACATCTTACTGAATGGGGCTTGAGTACAAGGGTTTCAGACTCAGACGCAAGTTGAATACAATATGCTTTTGACTTGCTTTAGGCTGATTCTAAGTTCCCATGAGCTACTCCAAAGTTTCTTTAGGTTATAGCTAAGCTTGCTTCTGAGATGATTTGAGCTACTTTTGCATTTATGGTGACTTGTATGAAAAAGGAAAGCAATTCAGATGCAATCAAATGCCCTATATGGGCCTCTTTGCACTATAGCGGTGCATTATCAGGCAACCTATCCATGAAGAGTGGGCTGTCAATGCACTTCAACAGACAAAAAAATGCACTGATTCTTTTTTGTTTGTGTGTTGCGGTGCTCTGCACTTAGTATATTGCGTTGGGATTGCTGTTCACCATAATTGGCACGTCATAGGGCAGATGCTTTGCCATGCATTTCAGCAACACGCATTGTACCACAATACACAGATGTGGATAGAGCCTTCAAGTGAACTTGTGCTTTGCTCATGCATGGAAAAAGCACCTTAAATTAACCTTTAAGCTAAACCTATCCCATGACAGTGAAATTAAATGTACATTCTCAAAATGAATACTTCATATTTAAACCTGGATTATTTCAGCATAACATGGAGGATTTCCTTATATATTTGCAAATTAAGTCCTATAAACCAAATTGATAATTTCTCTGTATTTCAGAAAACAAATTGTCTCTCAAGAGCAAAAACAATTTTTCTTTTTGTTTCAAACTGTTAGATTACCGACCTCCTTCTGAAAATCTTATCTGCTTGGCAGTTATGCTGAAGCTTATATACTTTCTTGAACAATGAACTTCAGTAAATTAATCAGGAAAGTCAGGAAAAAGTGAGACGTTCTGATCTGCCTACTTGTTTTAAAATCCAACGCCGGGAAACTTATAAATTTAAGTTTACCTGCACTGCATGGATTGATTCCTCGTTTAGGTATAGGTCACAAAGAAAAGAAGACCTACATGCCTGATCCTCTGTTCCTCCATGCTACTAGAATTAACCCACAGTGTCTTCTCCTCGTGCTCTGGCAGTCTAATGTCTAGAATGGACCCACAGTGTCTTCTCCTCGTGCTCTGGCAGTCTAATGTCTAGAATGGACCCACAGTGTCTTCTCCTCGTGCTCTGGCAGTCTAATGTCCTGTCATCATCAAGACCAACACAGGGTCCATAACCCTACATTTGATGTGATGATGCCAAGGGACAGTCCATCACCTGAGCATGGGAGGCCACCATCTGCTGGTGGAGCAGAAGATCAAGTAAGGTAAAGTGCTTCTCCTCTCCCCTAGACTAAACAAACAGGTAACCCTTGCAGTGTGGGAGCAGCCCCTCTGCAAGGGTCAATTTTCAAATTTAGAGGAGTTGAACTTTAAGTCAGTAACTTACATTATTGAAGAACGAGCATTAGCATGACAGCCAGGCAACTGGCATTTAATGAAAGAAAGGACAGCCTTCATATTTTGTCATAACAGGTTCCCTTATAGCTCTCTGTTGAATTTCAGAACTCCAACTTTTCCAACATATTTGTAATAATACAATAACCAAATGATTTCAGGATTGGGACAAAAAAAAAAAATCAAATTAAATTGTTTGCTTGAGTTAAAATAAACATAAAATAAATCTGAAGAATGCTCACTGCTGTAGTTAGGCAACAGGAAACATTACCCTCGGCAACCTCATAAATTGCCAGTCTGAGGAAAAGCGATTTCAAGAAGTATCTTATGATTTATTGGTCATGTGTTGTTTATTTTGCAATACCCACAATGGAAAACAAGCCTATTTTCCTAAAGCTTAGGACAGCTGCCAGCAGAGACTCTTACATGGGTCTTGTGAACAAGGGCACTTTCCACATCTGCCCTTAGCAGAAAATTGCACAAAAAATAGGTTGTTAGCTCTGGCCTTGAAAAACAAATCATTTGATTTCTATAGTCTATCCATCAGCCTTCTGAATATTCTAAATTATGGGCACAACACAAACTTTTTCAGGTTTTGCTGGACATTGGAGGAGTCACATCCTAGTACAGCCTTTTTTTTAACATGGAGGAACCTTTGAAATAATGCTCTGGTCTCAGGGAACCCCTACTAATAAATACTATACCTACAGCTCATGATAAATTAGTGTGACGATCATTGGGAAGAATGCTCTTTATAGTTGTGGTCAGTGGGAAGAATCCACCCTTACAGATAAAAAAAAGATCATTGTTGCAAGTGGTTACTTATCTAAGAGGCAATAATTGCTTATTGCTCAAGGAAACCCTAGCAACTTCTTGAGGAACCCTAGGGTTTCCCCAGAACTGTAGTTGACAAGGTTTGCCCTTGTAGGTTAAAAAGCCAGTTCACTTAAAAGTTATATTGTGGTAATTAATAGGTGGAGCCTGGCAGGCTGGGTCCTTCCCAGATTTCCTATAAATCTTTGATGCTCCAACAGTGAGCTTTTCTTGACATAATTGTTAACTGTCTTCCTGTTCACTTGAGTGTATTGCATGTTCTTGATACTTTTTGTATGTCCCGCCATTTCTGTTTCAGAGTAAAGAAGTAAAAAAAAGAGCTAAAGTCCAAAGTTCTTTAATGATGAAACAAGTATCAAAAGGAAAACAAAAAGGCAGTCAACAATTTTTAGGGGCCAACTATCCTCCTTCATCAAGGCTACAAGTTAAATGTAAACATAAAATAATAATTAATATTAATATAAAAAATATGGAGAAAATAACTAAAAAGTGTCAAAGAAAAAAAAAATCATTCAGATATGTAAGGTTAGTAGTTAGCACAGCGTTTCTCAACTCCAGTCCTCAAGGCGCCTTAACAGGTCATGTTTTCAGGATTTCCCTCAGATAAAAACGGCTCTGGTAAATACTAAGGCAGTGAAACTGATCAAATCACCTGTGCAAAATAATGGAGAGCCTGAAAACATGACTTGTTGGGGCGGCTTGAGGACTGGAGTGGAGAAACACTGTTTTAGCAGAATGCCCACTAGGGGGTGTAAAATACCCAATTTGAAGCTAAAAACTGATTTCTATTTTTAGTTAATGTTATCCATATTTATTAGTATTATTTTATGCATGTATTTTTCTTGTAGCCCTGCAGAAAGGGGATCAGTGGCCCATGAAACTCGTGGACATCCTTTTGTTTTTTTGACACTCGTGTTGTTATTAAAGGACTTTGGACTCTTGAGATGGCTGTATGTCTCTTTTTTACTTATTTACTGTACATTGGTATTTCTCAGGTTGGGTGGCCCCAGATTGCTGTCAAACCTGTGCCATTGAGCTCATTCAATGACTCCTGGTCACAGGTAAAGATCTATATCCATCACCCCTTGGTTGTCATTTCTGTTTCTTCCTCGATAATGCAATATAAATATATGATTCAACATAGCGTGTGGGTCCCACCTGTAACAGTCATAGTAGGTGTGAAGACCTAAGACTTTAGAGAATACATCTCACTTATATAGTCCCCAGGACTTTCAAGTGGTTTAAGCCTTCAGTTACAAAATACAAAAATCTTAGTTTTGAGGGGAATAACCCTTTAAAATGTTGTTTCTTGATAAATTCTGAAACATTTAGGTCTTGTTAACACCTGCCTTGTTCTTTGAAGAGTGATTGGTGGTGGACTGCTTTTTAGAGAGTGGTTCAGGCATGGCTGAAAGGCATTCAAGAGGAGATGCCGCCACCTCCTGAATGTGTTTTTTGACAGCGGAATGGGCTTTTACTACACCACAACTGCGAGCCTAGAGTTTGGCTTTTGGTTGGCACGCAGCATCATTCACTTGAATATTTTGCAAGTGAATGCAGTTGTGCTTGCTTAATGGGACAGGGGGATAATTTTTTCTGCACCACAAAGCAAAGCACTTCAGCTCTGGCATGTGTATGCCCCCATCCAGCTGCCTTTCAGCTCATCCGCAAACCATAATTGTAAACATAGCTTTAAGAAAGGCCGCCATAAAATCGAATCTAGTGTTACTAACTAGACACGTGCAATTCGTTTCGTAATACATTTATTTTCGGATGAAATTTGGCATATTCGTTCATTCTTTGATGAATGCAAATGAAAATGAGCTGTCAGAAAGAACAAAAATCTGAAAGAACGAAAATCCAAACGAAAAAACGATTCAACCTATGAGTTTAATGAATCGATTACATTCAGATAATTTTGTTTTTAGTATTTTCTATTATAATTAAATTATTATTAAAGTTATTATTATTTTATTATTATAAACTATTAAATTATAGGTAAAATAGTTGAAGTCGGTAATTCCTCTATTCAGGTCTTTGCGCCATAGCAGCTAATTTGGGATAAATTAGATTTACATTTTTATTGGAATTTCTTTTCAAATTTGTAACTGTTATGCCGCGTACACACGGTCGGACTTTCCAACGGCAAATGTGCGATTGGAGCTTGTTGTCCGACCGTGTGTAGGGTCCATCGGACAGTTTCCATCGGAATTTCCATTGCACAAATTTGAGATCTGGTTCTCAAATTTTCCGACAACAAAATCCGTTCTCGTAAATTCCAATCGTGTGTAGACAATTTCGACGCACAAAGTGCCACGCATGCTCAGAATCAAGCAGAAGAGCAGCTCTGACTATTGAACTTCATTTTTCTCGGCTAATCGTACGCGTTGTACGTCACGGCATTCTTGACGTTCGGAAATTTCCTACCAACTTTGTGCGACCGTGTGTATGCAAGACAAGTTTGAGCCAACATCCGTCGGAAAAAAAACATGGGATTTTGTTGTCGGAATGTCCGATCATGTGTACGCGGCATTAGTATTGTTCAAAACAAATACGAATGCATCTGAAGTTACGAATTATCCAAAGTAACGAACGCTGCATCTAAATGAATGGAACGGAATGAATACAAATGCATCCGAATTTCCGAATTATCCAAAGTAATGAATTCTGCATCTAAATGAATGGAACAGAACGAATACGAATGCATCCGAAGTTATGAATGATCCGAAGTAATAAATGCCAATCATAACGAATGATCCGATAAACAACAACAACAACAAAAAAACCCGAATGAAACGTAAACTAAACTAATTTTTTGGTAGTGCACATGTCTATTACTAATCACAATAACAAAAACATGAATGCGTTTTACTTGTTTTAGTTCAGCACAATCACCATTATATGTATTAGTAGTAAATCCACAAAAGATCTAAATTCTAATTGTTTTTCTCATCAGATCACATGCTTCCTATCATTTTCAATTTATTTAAATACGTCACATATTGTTAATTATTCCTGAAACTGAAACCAAATATTAATAAAACACCCACCAGGACAGCCGTCCAATAAAACCCCAGAACCGACTTCCTAAGGGATTTTGCCAAACAATTTACTGTGAGCCCCCTAGTGGTGAATAATCATTATAGCGTAATGAACCCAATGACATTTTCATTACTGTGCAATATTTGTTATCATCTACAATGAACCCTGGCATTTTCTAATCAGGTCTGAGCACATAGTTCCACTGACTTTGCCATTATAGTATGATTTTTTTTTTTAATGTTTTGTTTGGAATATAGGCTTCTGGAATAGGAGCATGAACTATTAGCAAGCATCTGATATATTACTGATACAAGTGAATTTGTGAAAAATTCTTTGATACTTAATGCAAGTGCTGGCTGAAATATTTATATACACATATTCCCATTTAGACAATTAGAGGATCTATCCACTTCAGTCTAGCTGCTGCAAATTTTCAAATAGTTGGGGATTTCAATAAAGCCTTAGCATCATTAGCCTTTTCTGGGGGTATGGCCCCTTAAAATGGCCTGCGCAAGATTAAAAAATGTCTGCCACCTGTTTTGGTAGCTTTACCGACTCATGTGGCAGATTCAGGTAGTTCTTAATATTTTTTAATTACTGCATCAAATTAAAAAATAGTGACTTCCCTTTCAGAAATAACAACAGTAGGGGTAATTAAGACCAGCTGTAAGTTGGCGTACAGGGACGGGCAGGGTGCCCTCTCTGTACCCTGTGTAGCAGGTGGCACATCTGCTGTCGCCAACTCCTTCCCTTTCCACATGTCACTAGTTGTTACGGCTTCACAACCGACGTGCCAACCAACCAGTGATGGTGACAGTGGTCAGAGCCTGATGGGGAAGCTGAGACACTAGTTCCCCATCAGGTTCACTCTCTCCTTGTGATGGACAGCAGGCATTGGTTGGATTCTATAGCCAATAGCAGGTTGTCTATTAGCATAGGTGTGCGCACAGGGTGTGCTGGGTGTGCCTGGGCACAAACTAATCAACCTATGCGCTTACCTCCCAACTGCCTTGGATTGGGCGGGAACATACTGAGATTTGAATTAAATCCCAGAGTCTTCCCAATCCAGGCTGAATCTCAGAGAAAGCAGCACCACAAATTATGTAGTCACCGCACCACATACTGGTAAGCTACATTTTTGGTTTTGGGTTTAGATACAGTGCAGCTGATGGTATATTTTTTGGGGGGGGGGGGGCGGAAAACAATTCACCCACAGCCACACCCATATCCCTGTTGGTCGGTCAGTCACCAGCCCCACACTTACCCCAACCTAGGTTTTGGGTAGCGTTTCCTCCAGGCAATGAGCGGCAGCTTCCTCTGCGTCTCCTCCTTCTCTGCGTCACAGTGGTTTCCGCCGTGCGTCTCCTCCCTCCTCTTCCCTCCTGCTCCTAGGCAGCCAATAGGATCGCTTCTTCTTTCGGCCAATTGGGTGATGGGTCTCAGGACCCACTTCCTGATTGGCTGGGAGGAGAATTAGGAAGGAACACACAACACACAACTGGGTGTGCTCACTCTTTTTTGAAGCCTATTAGAGCCTCTGGCTCTAATCATGTTCCTTAAAAAAACAAAAACCCCATTGGAGTTCATGTGCCTGGCGCCCTGCATGTAGATTAGGGGGCCAGACACATGGGTAGGGGGGACAGCGCCCGCACGCCCTGCATTACGGGATGCCACTGGTTTACAGTAACCTTAAACCTTCATTTTTATTAAAATAATAAACATGTTATACGCACACCTGCTCTGTACAACACAATCCACTCCTGGGGTCCCCCGCCGGTGCTCCAGGCCTCACCTCTTTGGCCAGTACCCCCCTGTGTAAGCGGCTTTCCATGGGGGCATCTGTTCGTTCTCGACCAGCCCTGTCTGCGTCTATTGACTTGGCCTGCCCCCTGTTCCCTCATCACAGCATTTGAATGACAGGCTGCTATCATTCTGCCCAATGAGGAAGGAGACAGCAGCGAGAGCCGCTGTTCTTGTGCATATCGCTGGATCGGATCAGGCTCAGAGGAGAGGCTGGGGGGGATCCTGCAGCACAAAAGCATTAAGGTAAAAAAACCTTGAGGCTTTATAACCACTTTAAGTTAAAAGAGTGATTAGTATTAGAAAACGTAACACTGATCATGTTATAAATATGGATATCCTGATGTTTGGTGAGCCATGGCTTAGTAGATGAATGGGGAAGGATAAATGTGTACAGTGAATGTTTCACAAATACAATTAATCTAATAAATGGTCAATGAAAACACAGGGAATCAGTGAGTCTGTTATCCACAAATGTTTAAAGAGGAGTATCCATAAAAAAAAAAAAAAATACTGCAGCCCTTCCTGCTCCGAGGGGAAGTGATGTCACCAGCCCAGGCACCGAAGGAGGCAGACTATGAGGGACCCCCTAGCAACAGGCATTTAGAGGTGAGTTAAAAAAAAAAAAATTCCAATTATTTAATTTTTTATTTTTTTAGGAATTTTAAGCATTTTTTTTATTTTTGAGTGCAACACCACTTTAAGTACAACCTTACTGTCAGAGTCAAAATCAGACTTTTTTATTTGGTATTTTCTTTGGAAACTCAACATTTTTATGAGGCTATTTATGTAGTCACCGAGCCTTCCAAATACTGATCTACGGGGATGTTAAGGAAACACATTAATAGCAAATTAGTGCTAAATTATCAGCACGCTCTTTATGAATTGGTCACAGTGATTAGCCTTCTGGTGATTTCATCGGTTAAATGAGCAGCAAAAGCAAACAAGCAATATCAGTGCTTGAAATATTGTTTCTTAAGTGTCCACACCTATTTTGTTAACTCGAAAAGCAAAATCAATCTGCATTCTTTAACCATATTGTGTAAGTACTTATCTAAGAAATTGGCAAGATATTGATTTTTTTTAAATTAAACTTAGACTACAAATAAAAAAGTTATACATAAATAAAAATAAGAGATAAATGCAATCTATGTATGCAAGCTGCAGTTTAAAACAATTCAAAAATTGTTATTTCATCAGGTACTGCAGTATATATTTTTAAAAAGTTACACCTGGCTAAAAGGTCATGAAAAGAATGTTCTTTAGAAATGAGGGTGATATGGGTCTGTGCAGACAGCGGGACACACGTCGATAGTATTTTATCTACTATTTGTGTCATTACATCTGGGAATTTTTTAGATCAAACATGAGTATAGAAAGGTAAATATTTTTCCTGTACCTGTAACGATAGATACCTGCAGATTCATTTGACAAAACATTTTTTGTTTGTTGTTCAGTGAACCAGTGGTCAGGCTAGGTATATATTCATAACAAGCAGTAGGGGCTGTTTGTTAACCCCCCCAAAAAATATATATAATCTGCCCCCTCTAAACTGTAAAAAAAAAAAAAACTGAACTTGCCACTTCCTGTATGCCCTCTCTAAATAGACCACGATAACCAGGGTAGCTCTGCCTTATCACCGTGGTCAAAGTACGTCCCTCCGTCATACTTCTTTCTTGCCTGTCATCCCCCTCTGTGTTTGTCTCCTGCTGCCCCCCTCCCCCCCTGCTGCTATTCTTGTAGAATAAAGTTTTAAAAATTTCACTGCCACCCTCTCTATTAGAGGCTGACATAGCACACTGTGTCTGTAGTTTTAAAAAACGAGTGTTGTAAATACCTAATTTCAGCTGTCTCCAGCCCGGTCACGTGACTCGCAGCCGCTTTACAGCTATGAGACACGTCTTCTGCGGAGGAGACGAGCGGCCACGTGATCTCCCTGGCTGACGTCAGAGAGAGATCATGGCCCCTCCCTTAGAAGCAATAGATCAGAGCTGTAAAGACAGCTGAAATTAGGTATTTACAACATTCGTTTTTTAAAACTACAGACACAGTATTCTATACCAGCCTCTAATAGAGGGTCTAGCATAGTATTATATATATATATATATATATATATATATATATATATATATATATATATATATATATATATATATGTTAACAAACCCTTTAACACTTGCAATTCAGGGGGGTAAAAATAGGCAGTTGAGCACACTGTACAGATGTAACCCAGACCTTAAATAACACAGAGGCCAGATTAAGTTGTACACATGCATCGCAAAGCATCAGGCCACCGCAAAAATTATACCCCTACTGTGTTCAGCAGGCAGTACTGCTGCCTAAACGTGACCCATTGAAGTGCACAGGGCCGTGCCGCAACCGCAAGCCAAACACTAGGCTTGCGATTGTGGTGCAGTATTCAAAAACCCAATTCGGTTCTCAAAAAAAAAAAAGAAACATACATTCAGGAGGTGGTAGTACCACTCCTGTACCACTCTCTGAAAAGCAGTCCACTGCAGGTAACTTTTCAGAGACTAACACAATGAGCTTTAACCGAACCCTCACTGACATCTCTAGCTGCAAGCACCAACCCTCAAAATTCACAACAGAAGCACTGATCTCATTCCATTCCATCTGTCAGCAGCACAGTTCCCCTTGCTGTCTTCTCCTATAGCACCTCTTCTGTGTTTACATGAGATATTAGAAGGCTGGAAGACTAGAAGTCACTGTCTGAATGGGTTCAGGTTTAGCTGAGCAGCTGAGAGAACCATCTGAACAAATTTAGTGCTTCTGCTCTGCTCTGAACTTTAAGGATGAATTGCTCCACAAGGCATGCAGCTATAGAGGTCAGTGAGGTATTGGTTTAAAGATAATTTACTGCTTACTAAGACAATATAAATGTTTGAATGTCTATAGCCTAAGTATAGGTTCCCATTAAACAGTAAGTATGGTTTCAAAAAACGTTGCCCTAGGTGCCAGCCACTTCATCCTCCTCCTAATACAGATACATTTCTGCTTACAGATCCAGGGAATTGCTCACCCAGAGTTTACAGAAGTTGTGGCTTAGATTACATCTGGCGCTCAGGGATTTCTGGCCTCTACATGTGTTTTCAAAAGGAAAAATCAGGACTGTGTTCAAAGAGCAGAGAGGATCTCATTTTTCGCAGCCACATTTGCTCTTTAAATAAAAGGTTAAATGGATGTTTATTGATAATTTCAGCACTGGCGAGTTGTTTCTGTAACATTCTGCAAGCAGTCTTTGTGGTGTTGTACTAATGCAGTTTTAAGGCAACTGATTAGGAACAGAAACTAACTATAAATTGTAATTATATTTGTACATGGGGGCAGCAGTAATTGGTTGTTACATACACAGGCTCTTCTTCCTCCTTCCTAATCCAAGTCTACAGGGTTGGTTTACTAAGAGAGAGAGCGAGAGAGACTGTTCATTCAGCTTAGTGAAATGGTTAAGTGATATTAAAGATTTTTTTTTTTTTTTTTTTTTAAACATGACATACTTACCTGCTCTGTGCCCCATAGCAAGCAGCTTGCTATAAGGGCACCCGAGCATGCTCGCCCCCAAGTTGCTGCTCTGTGTGCTCTGCCCCGCCCCTGCTCTCTTCTCATTTGTTCACTGGCTGTGATTGACAGTAGTAGGTGCCAAATACTACCGCTGCTGTCTCAACCAATAAGGAGGGAGAGACCTGTGAGAGCCAAAGCTTCTGTGCACATCACTTGATCAAGATGGGGCTCAGGTATTTGGGGGGGGGGGGGGGCTAGAGACTCTGATGCACACAGGTTTTTTACCTTTATGCATAGCCTTTACAACCACTTTAATGAAGTAGTAATGTCCAAGCCACAATCCTTTTTTTTTTTTTAAGTTTCCTGCATGTGATTGGATACTTAAAGTGGACACAGCTTCACTTTATTCACTAAACTAAAGTTGACTTTCGCTTTGCTATAGTCTTAATCCCTGCAGTCAGTCAACCCCTCAGAGTAGGCTGACCCATTGAAAACAATACACTTCCTGAGTAGCTGATAACTTATCTCATCAGATGTTGGAGGAAATATTTACTGAAATAAAAATGGAGGCTGCCATGGTTAAACTCCTGATAATGCGCCTTGCTTTCTGGCTCTAGTACTATTACCATGCAGATCAGGAAGGTAAAAATTAAGTCACAACTTCTTATCTTTTTTTAAATGACTAATATTGCAAGCATGTGGGCTTTACGTCCCCCTTTTTCCATTTTCTGTTCCGCTTTTTAGCCTGGTCATTGTGTGTCGTCTGTGGCCACGTAGTGCCTTCCCCCTTTTGGTGGTCCCTTTCTTGGCGGTGGCCCTATCTGGGAATTTTGAGATGGTAAGCTCCCTCTTTTGGGGTAGACATTGGCAAATTATGTAATTTTGTTTGTTATACTGTATGCATTGATGTATGTATATTTGATATATTTTGTTTATGTTATATTTTATATATTTTTTGTACAGTCTCATGTAGTCATTGGTTGTTCCATATATACCCCTGATGAAGCCATTAGGCGAAACATGTCGGGTTAATATACGAACATGAGATCCCTGTTCAACATGAACTTTCGCCACGTGACCACCATCACAATGAAATGTTAAATATTACTCAACAAACAGCTTGGTTTGTTTTTTTATTTTGTTTCTATTAAACTTTAACTTTTTATATATATGGTTTCCATTATTATTTGCAAGCACTATGATAATCCCCTATCAACTTCTCCCACTTCTTTGAATATTTTCTTATCTAAATATTAGATATAAGAATTCCAAGTCTGTGACTTACAAAATTACTCAAGTCAATAGATTAAGATTACAGCTAGGGAACTACTATATTCCTAAAGAGAGGTTTACAATAGCATTCCCCATATTTGTTTTCCATTTGGTGAGTGAGAGAAAGTGAAGAAGGCCATACAGGGATCAAAATTCAGCCGGTTCAGCAAGCACCAGCCGAATTTCGATTCATGTATGGGCAGGTTGGTTGTACAGACGTTGATCTACTGGTTTCATTTGTACAACCAGCCTGACAGATTTTACCCGCTCAATCAGCGCAGCTGTCTAAAGCCAGCATTGCTGATCAGTGTATTTGGATTGTAGGGAAGTCTTCCCACTGCCAGGATACAAAAGCTCAGCAGGGAGGATTGCTAGCTGAACAAAAAAAAAATGACTCATCTATGGCCAGCTGAATTGCACTTAACTACTGAGAGCTCCTTCTGGTATCATTACTAGTAAAAAAAAATAATAAATAATAAAAATGCCATAAATATATCCCCTATTTTGTAGACGCTATAACTTTTGCGTACGCCAATCAATATACGCTTATTGCGATTTTTTTACCAAAAATATGTAGAAGAATACATATTGGCCTAAACTGATGAAGAATTTTAGATTTTTTGGGGATATTTATTATAGCAAAAAGTAAAAAATGTATTTTCTTTCAAAATTGTCGGTCTTTTTTGTTTATAGTACAAAAATAAAAACCGCAGAGGTGATCAAATACCACCAAAAGAAAGCTCTATTTGTGGGAAAAAAAGGACGTCAACTTTGTTTGGGTGCAACCTCACACTACCGCGCAATTGTCAGTTAAAACGACGCAGTGTCGTATCGCAAAAAGTGCTCTTGTCAGGAAGGGGATAAATCCTTCCAGGGCTGAAGTGGTTAATATTAGATCTTGACTTCAAGCGGGATTCCACCCTAAAGTGGAACTCCCGCTTTTCGGAACCCTCCCCCCCTCCAGTGTCACATTTGGCACCTTTCAGGGGGGAGGGGGGTGCAGATACCTGTCTAAGACAGGTATCTGCACCCACTTCCGGCATAAACTCCCGTGGGAGTTTACGCAAGTTCCTGTCCCGGCGCGCTGTCTGCCGGGACACACACGTGACCCGGCAGACAGCGCTGAAGATTCTCATTGCGCCGCGCGACTCGCGCATGCGCAGTAGGGAATCGGGAAGTGAAGCCACTTCCTGATTCCCTCACCGAGAATGGCGCCGGCTACAGCAGAGAGCCGAGCGAGCGATCGGCTTCTGCTGCCGACACCGCTGGAACCAGGGACAGGTAAGTGTCCATTTTTTAAAAGTCAGCAGCTGCAGTATTTGTAGCTGCTGGCTTTTAAAAAAATTTTTTACAGTACAGTCCCGCTTTCAGTAGTGTTATTCAGTCACCTTATGCAAAATGCTGGTTACAGTAACACGTGACTATTGTGATGTAAGTCCTTTCTCTCTGGGTTTCTAACACACAGTCAAACAGCTCCAGATTGACTAATGAAGGGCTGCAGATTGCTTCATGCTGAGCAAGCTTTCCTTTTGTGGTTAAAGCCCTGAATGACAATCACTGTCCAGACAACTGAAAAAAATAACACAACAGTTTGCCTGGTTTTCTTTTAGAAAATACCAATAAATTGTGTAGAATTGCCATGAAAGGTCATCGATCACAAGACATCAAAGCTTGAAGTGTAACTAAATTTAAAACTTTTATTTTTCATTTTGGATCGAGTAAGGGGGTTGTCTGCGTCCCATTGGAGAGATTTCCCTTTCCCTTCACTTCCTGTCCCATAGCCAAACAGGAAGTGAGAGGAAATATATGCAAATTAAGGGAACTCGAAAATTTTAGGGCAGGTCTTAAACAGCAAGGAGTGTGGCCTTGAGGAAGGGGTGGGTCATATTTAAATTAAGGGGTGCACGAGTTTAGTCAGGCCTAGGGCAGCACAAACCCAAATACACTACCTTGCGGAGCCCCACGCGGCCGCGCTGGTTTCAAAAAGTGACAACTAGTACAGGGAACTTGTTCCCATACTGCTGTCACACATGGGGGGGGGGGTCAGGCAGCAGCTGCAGCAGTGGGAACATGTTGCATGTTCCACCTAAAAATGGGTAAAACGGGTAAAACGTGTCATGTTCCCAAAGGTGGTTAATCCTCTAATTCAAAAAAGTCAGTTTCATTGCTCTCAGCCTCCGGCAAATCAAATTTATTTTTATTTTTGGTGCTGTGATCCAACTTCCTGTTAAAAGGTGGCTACGTTCGTTCTCCATGGTGCCACTGTATGAAGGAATCTTGCCACCTTCTCTTGGGGCCAAGGGACTATGGACTATGGGATTTGTATTGTGCATAGAGCATTGCATATGACCACAACTAATGTGCACTGCTCTTTCTGAACAAGGGGGAAAAGTAAAAGTCACAGTTAGACCCCTTCACACTGAGGCAGTTTTCAGGTGTTTTAGCGCTATAAATAGTGCCTGTAAAGCGCCTCCCATGCTGCCCGAATGTGAAATGAGCAACGTTTTACCTTTTAACGCACGGACGGCCCTGGTGTGAAAGGGGTCTTAGTGCCTTGGTGCATCAAACTGTTCACATTGTTTCTTTTTTCTTGCCAAAACTTTATTGAAAAGTTACATTTTATTGTGTTTTATTCGCCACAGTGGCATTGCCATGCAGTAAATTGCATCACAACCCGCTGTGCTGAAAAAATGTACTACATGCAGTACTATTTTTTAGCGCACACCACAGCAGTGCTGTAGTGTGACCTTACACGGTAAGAAACAAGGCAAATTGCCTTGTCTTTGCATTGGGACTGCTCTGGGGGGCAAGGCAGCCTAGCACAGCCCATTGCAAGTGATGTGAATAGGCCTATACATTGCTGGAGTCTGATCACTCTGTGAGGGAAGACTGAGGAAGTGCTTTGATCTGCCTGCAGCCAACTATTGCTGACTGAGTATTCTGAAATGTCCGGAATTTATTCATGCAGACAATTACTGTAAGCTACACTTTAGGCAGGTAAACAGGCTACAAATACTGTAGTTGCTGACTTCCAAAAATAAGCTATTTACGTGTGCATGGGGCCCAGCGCTGTCTTCCTGCAGCTAGTTCTGTCATGTTGTCAGCACCGCCATCTTGGATATGGGAGCTGGCTGTGACTTCCTGAGCACATGCTTTGTGAATGGTCCAGCAGGTAGGGGAGGGAGCGGAGCAAGAGACGTCCTTCCCGCCTAGCCAAGGATCCTCTATGGGCAGTCAGATGTAAACGGACCGTCTGGCAATTTACACCCAACTGCCAACTAATCCGATCCACCAGATGGATGAGCAATGGATCACAATCCTTCTGTTTTTAGCAGATCAGATGTAGGTAGGTGTAAATGGACACGTCTGTTGACACTCGCTGCTCCATAGAGGTGACTGGAAGGTCCGATCGGGTCCACCTCAAAAAATGGACAGGTGGACCTGATCGGTCCGCTAGGAAAGGGGCCTAACTCAGATAAGTCAGCTATACATTGATCAAAATTTGGGTGGGACAGCAGGCACCAGCCAAATTTCGATCCATGTATGGGCTAGCTGGTTGTACACAAGTTGCTCCATCATTCAACTTGTGTACAACCAGCCTGTCGGGTTTTTCCTGATTGATCAGTGGTGCCGGCGAGAGCCTGCAACACTGGTCACTGTATTTTGCTGGTGGGGAAGGCTCCCCGCCAGCAGAATGCAATTGCTCAGCGGGGAAGGGAAGGCTTCCTGCAGAAAGCAATTCCTCATCAGGAGGGATTTCTCCATCCACATTGAATGTGTGGATGGGGGAAATCAATTCATTTTTGTTTTTTAAACTGCTGGTTGAATGAAAAAAAATAAATGAATCATGTGTGACTTACTTCTCCGTTGAAAAAATGCACCTTTAATGCATTTGCGTTTTTTTATGTGTTTTTTTTTTTTTAATGCTTTATGGTGTGTTTTCTGATTACCTGACCCCCATCATGCACCTGTGAAACATGGACATATCAGTCAAAAAAACACAACACAAATGCAAATGCGTTTTTGATTTCATTTGAATGGGGAACTGCATTTTTGGTGCGGTTTTGAAAAGCACACCAAAGATGCAGCAAGCAGGACTTTTCAAAACGCACCACACCCACAGCGCAAACCCAGAGAATTTAAAAAGGGCAACATTTCTCTTGTGTTTTTAGTAATCTAAAAACGCAGCAAAACACAACAGTTTGCAAGGGCCCTAAAGCATTGAAAGTAATGGTAAATATATAATGCACTTTTGTCAGCCCCTGCACCTACATCAAGAAAAACTTGGTTTTATTCTGCCTCTCTAACTTTGCACAATATGTGAACAAACCAAAGCACATACTTACATATAAAAAAGGCATCTAAACAAACGTTAACCACGTGCTCAATGGATAAAAAAGGCCTTTAAAAATATTTTTTTTTTTTTTCTCTCATAATGAAAGCTGTAAAAGGCTAAAAGGTTTCTATTGATATGACCTGGTTGGGCCCTGAAGGTATTTGCTTTATTTTTCACTTGATGTTTTAAAATCACTGTCCACTCAACCTGCCGGGCCTGTTTGGCTTCATGTCAGTGTGAAGTAATGAGGTGAAGGAATGAGGTATTTCAAGCAGGCCTTCCTGAGCAGGCCTTTCTGGTGTTCACGCTTTCTTAATGGACCCGCTTTCACACTAAACAATCTCTGTCACGCTATCTGCTGCTGCACGAAAAATTTCTGAAAGTGACGAAGAAGAAAATACCCAACGACGCCCGCCGTAACAGCTTCAGGTGAAGATTTATGTAAAAATAAAAAAGCTGCAGCTTTATCGGATTCACAGTTCAGGCTTCATTACATAATGCTGCAAAGATATGAAGAGCTTACAAACCTTTTACCTGAGAGCAACTAAATGTATTTATTTTTTTAACTGAACCTGTATTTTAGTAGGCAACGCAACAGGTTTACTATATAGTAATATAATTAAAGAAACATTGGGAGCAATATGGGCCTATACATATATTAACCCATATAGGGCTCATTTATATTTGCATCAAGGACTGCCACTCATCTGAAAAGTGATCCACACTCAGACTGCTTCTCAGAGGCGTTTGTCAGGTGGCGAGGAAGCAATATGTCACCTCTTCACTACTACCCATTTTAACCCCCTAAATGCTGCACTACCGTGCAGCAGGGAGGGTGGGCCTTAACCACTTCCCACCCGGCCACTGTACATATACGGCCAGGTGGGAGCCGTCTACTTCTGATCGGACGTTCCGGAACGTCCTTCAGAAGTAGAGCGGCGCGTTCCCGATGCGGCCGCGTCACCCGGACACGGCGCATCTCGGATCGGCAGGAGGGCTCGGTGATTGGCCCTCCTGATCACATGACGGCCGTGTCGAATCACAGCTGTCATGTGATGTAAACAAACAGCCGGTTGCTAGGCAATCGGCTCTCCTCTCCTCACACGGAAGTCGTCGGTGAGGAGAGGAGAGCGTATCGCTGCAGCCGGCTGGTGATCAGTGAGTATGAGATGTTTTTTTTACTCACTGATCACCAGTAGTGTCCCCACAGTAAAACACACATGTCCCCACACATGTCCCGAAAACACACATGTCCCCAAATAATAAAAACACATGTCCCCAAATAAAAACACATGTCCCCAAATAATAAAAACACATGTCCCCAAATAAAAACACATGTCCCCAAATAATAAAAACACATGTCCCCCACATATGTCCCAGTAAAATAACATGTGCCAATGATTATCTGCACACATATGTCCGTGATCACCTGCACACATATGTACATGATCATTTGCGTACATATGTCCGTGATCACGCGAACCAATTATTATACACTTAACGGAATTTTTTTTACTAAAAACATGTAGCAGAATACATTTTGGCTTAAATTTATGACAAAATTAGATTTTATTGGATTTCTTTTAAAAAAGAAAGGAGAAAATATTGTTTTTTTTCAAAATTTCCGCTATGTTTTCGCTTATATAGCAAAAAATAAAAAACGGAGTCGCGAATAAATACCACCAAACTAAAGCTCTATTTGTGCGAACAAAATGATAAAAAATTCATTTGGTTACAGCATTGCATGACCGCGCAATTGTCACTGAAAGTGCGAGAGCGCTGAAAGCTGAAAATTGGTCTGGGCAGGAAGGGTGTTTAAGTGCCCAGTAAGCAAGTGGTTAAGCTCCACATGTTGCACATATGCATCTACGGTGGCCGAGGTTTCTGTGCTGAGTGCATGCTCCCAGCACAGTGACTGAGCTGTCACAAACAGCTTCTGTTCTCTGTTTGTAATCAGGAGTAGGCAGGATGGACTCCTGATCATATGACCACTTTGACAGCCAATCATAGTGATCACGTGTTTGGGAAGTCCACCTGAAAAAAAATGCCAGAAAATGCCAGTTACCTGGCTGTCATGCTAATCCTCTGGCTTTATGTGTCACTGTGCCAGTACAAGTATGAACAGAATTGAGTCATGTCTGTTCTATTTTTATTATATAAACTAACAGTTTACTTTTCAGGACAGGCATTTGGGGTCTCCTCCCTTCATCTTGGCTCAATACGAATACGCAGAGGTTTAGCAATATGTCATTTTTGCATAACCTCATAATATAACAAAGGCAGCTCTGACAATAGAAAAACTCTGAATGGGAATTTCCGAACATTCTTGTTATGCAACAGAAGAAAGGTAACCATACTCAGAAGACATTTTCCTTTTTCTTGCCTTGGTGAATGTAACTCATGTGGTGAAATACTCATTCCCGCCATTGTCAGAATACACTGATCAGCGGCCACAACTGCTCACCGACAGAACATTTTCCAGCGTGTCCCTTTAACAGAAGTCGATTAAACAATTGACTTCTGTCAAGCAGGGAAGACCAGACACTAATCGAAATGTGTCCGGTCCCGACTGGACTGCCCGAATTTCAATCAATGTATGGCCAGCTTAAGTCAAGCCAAACTTCTGCTCAAAATCCCTTAAAATCATTCATCAGAGCATTCGATCTTGCAAATGAATCAATTCATTTAATTTGAGAACCTTTAACCACTAGCTGCCCGCCCACTGTC
This sequence comes from Lithobates sylvaticus, assembly GCA_028564925.1. NCBI lineage: Eukaryota > Metazoa > Chordata > Amphibia > Anura > Ranidae > Lithobates > Lithobates sylvaticus. Next base: position 64,649,749 of record CM053032.1, read on the forward strand.
ATATGACGGCGGGACGAGGCAGCTCTCGTTCTGAGCCACCGTCATATGACGTGATCGCTTCTCGGGCCACTAGGGGGCGTGGGCGCGTCACGTCACTGGGGTCCCGATGCGGGTGCCCGTCGGCCGCGATGGCCGCCGGGCACCCGTTTTTGCCCAGTAACTGAGCAGGAACGTGGATCTGTGTGTGTAAACACACAGATCCACGTCCTGTCAGAGGAGAGGAGACCGACGGTGTGTCCCAAATTCCACCAAAAGAAAGCTCTATTTATGGGGAAAAATTATAAAAATTTAATTTGGGTACAGTGTTGCATGACCGCGCAATTTTCATTCAAAGTGTGACAGCGCTGAAAGCTGAAAAATGGCTTGGGCAGGAAGGGGGTGAAAGTGCCCAGTATTGAGGTGGTTAAATTTTAGTCATGCTACTGGAATTAAATCCCAGCTGTATTAAAGAGGTTTATTTTGTGCTTAGAACATGCGCAATACAATACGTATGATTTTTCCTGAAATCGCATTCCTGGTTAGATTTTTGTATGATCAGATAAGAAACAAGAAAAACAGTTGTCAGTTTTACCTCACTGACCTTTAGAAAAAAACTTTTTCAAACACTTTTTTGGTATATGGCCAGCTTAAAGTTGTTGTAACCCCAAAAAAAAAAAAAATATATATATCCTGATCCTTCTACAGCATAGTGCTTGTGCTGTGTCATTTGTCCCTCTCTATGTTCTAAAAAACTGGTTGATCCTGCTTGTTCCTGTGTCCCCCTTAGTGTGCTGACCACGGTAATCATGGCTGCTGATCCATGATTGCCGTGGTCAGGTTACCTGCCTCTATCATCCTGCAGTCTCCTCTCTCCCCCTCTCCCCTCCCTGCCTGCCTGTCAGCTCGGAAGTCTATGTGTGATCCATCTCCTCCCTGCCCTTCCCCTCCCACCGCTATAGCTGTAAAATTACTACTGAGAAATCCTGCAATCCCCTTGCTTACAGGAAGACATAATGTGCAGTATCTGTGTTTTTTTTTTTAATTATTCGGCAAAATACCTTATTTGCAGCACCGTTGGGTGCTCACGTGACCTCCCGCCGCTCTCCTCCTCTCCTCCCGGCTGATGTCAATGGAGAATCTCAGACCTTTCCGCTGTAGTGCTTAGTTCGAGGAAGGAGAGCGCTGGCAGGTCATGTGAGTGCCCATTGGCACTGTAAATAAGGTATTTATAAGACAATACAAATATTAATAAGTAATGATGCTCAGCAACCCATACCAATGATGTCAGCGGAGAATATCAGCCCCCCCCCCCCCCCCCCGCTGTAGTGCATAGATTGGGGAAGGAGAGCGCCGGCGGCAGGTCATGTGAGCGCCCAGTGGCACTGAAAATAAAAAAATCCTGCAATCCCCTCGTTTACAGGAAGACATAATGTGCAGTATCTGTGTTTTTTTTAATTATTCAGCAAAATACCTTATTTGCAGCACCGCTGGGCACTCACGTGACCTCCCGCCGCTCTCCTCCTCTCCTCCTGGCTGATGTCAGCGGAGAATCTCAGCCCCTCCTGCTGTAGAGCTTAGATCGAGGAAGGAGAGCGCCGGAAGGTCATGTGAGCACCCAGTGGCACTGTAAATAAGGTATTTATAAGACAATACAAATATTAATAAGTAATGATGCTCAGCAACCCATAGCAATGAAGTCAGCAGAGAATCTCAGCCCCTCCCGCTGTAGTGCTTAGATTGGGGAAGGAGAGCGCAGGCAGGTCATGTGATTGCCCAGTGGCACTGTAAATAAGGTATTTATAAGACAAAGATTAATAAGTAATGTTGCTCAGCAACCCATAGCAATGATGTCAGCTTTTAACAGTTTTGAGGGATCAAGAGAGGTGATGGTTGCTTTGCTATTATACAGTTCACATGGCTCTTTGTCTTATAAACACTGGCCTTAGGGCCATGTCACACAAGTGATCCACTTACTGGCCTCTATGGAGTCACTACCTGATTGGTCAGGTCAGAGAGATGTTGCTCCCCCAACAGCTGAATTTCCCATGTGACCAAGCTCTTACGTCCATCACATAAGGACTTTATATAAGGGCATTTTATATTTTATATTACTTTTTTATATACTATACAAGGACATTATAGCATAGAACAGATGGGAATACTACACCATAACCTAAAACAACCAGTAGGAGATAGGCTCTCATTGGTTGGTCGTCACTAGAAGCTGATAATATCATAATCCAATGCACTATGGTTGGATGAAGTTCTTGTGGATACTGATAATAAATGGTGAACATTCTTCTACTCACCATTATGAGACATCCCAACAGCCAGACATTTCTGAAACCTGCAATACTGACATTTGTTGCGACTTTTCTTGTGAATGCGACAATTGAGTTCACATCGTTCATAAATTAACTTCAACCTGATTGTTCTCCTGAAGAATCCCTATAAAGAACAGAACATTATCAGAAAACCCAAAATTGTGTTCAAAGGATTTATTCTCAAACACAAGAATCTATGAACAACAAACACATATGCTAAAAGGTCTTAATTCCCTATCCTATCATCAGTTATTTAAAAAAAATAGCTCCTACACCTTTAAAGGACTTGACTTGACTTGGCATCAGTCTATACAACAGAGCTCAGGGTATGGAAAGGAGAGGCAGCACGAGGAGCCAATCAGCTGTGCTGCAGTGCAAAGAGCATGCTGATAGGAGGAGAGAGCAGAGAGGTTTAAAGTGTATTAAAACCCAAAACAAACATTTTATATATTGCAGCTTACCAAACCCTAGATGTAGTGACTGCAATTTGTTTAGTCTTTTTCCCCCTTTATTTTCTCCTGGTGATCCACCAGTAACACGCTTCCTGTTTTAGGCTAGGTCCACACCTGTGCGGCCGTGCAGGGTACAGTTTGTGTGGGCACAAGATCCCATTTATTTGAATGGGCTGCCGTGCCCCGCGACACGCAGGAAAGAAGTCAGTGCACTATTTGTGAAATTGCAGCACAGGAACCATAATGGGGTGATTTCCAGTGGGGGGGGGGGGGGGGGGGGGGGGCGGTGTGCCGGGATCCTGCATTTCTCCTGTGTGGATGGTTGCGGCTTCTTGTATTTGTGTGAGTCCCGTAGCGGCACCACCCACACAGATGTGAACCTAGCCTTAGGTCGGATACACTCAGCCCGCTACTCTATCAATGGAGAAACAACATAGCAACCTTTGGACAGCAGCATTGACTAGTAGATTTACATGGACTTTACATAAGTGACTAATTAAAGCCTAACTGCAGCTAACACTTTCTAAGAAGTATTAGAATCATTTTTTTTCCTTTTGGAATAAAGGTTTTATCACACGAGGCAGGCTCTACCACCCATCTAAAAAAAGGGATTCGCAGCGGATCGGTTTAAAGGCATTTGGGAGGCGAAACTGGCCCCTGCATCAAAGACTTGCAGCCTGCATAATATATGTCTTATAGTTCCACTTTAACAGTCTGCTGCTTCTCATTGCACTGTCCAATCACAGAGAGGGGTGGAGAGGAGACCTGTAAGTGTTACTGGACTGCTTAACATAAAAATCAGGTCTCCTGACTTGCTGAGCTGTGTGACAGAGCTGTGTAAATCTCAGGACTGGCTGGACAGAAATACAAATCCTTTTGCAGTTAAAACTGCCTCTATGTTTGTATTTCATCTGTGTATTCAGCATTTGCATAGAGTTTGGCTTTAACTTTAACTTTAACCACAGCCGCCGTCATTAGCAGGTCGGCTCGTTCCCACAAATCGCCATAGGTGTACATCGGCTTCTTTAAGAGTCATAGCAGGTGCGCACGCTGCACAGTGGGGGACCTGATGTGCGTGGCTGGCGGGATCAAGAGCCAGAACGAGGATCTGTCAATGTAAACCGACAGATCCCCGTTCTAACAGGAGAGGAGAGAGAGATCTGCGGTTTCTAGTGATTAGGAACAGCAATCTCTCTCCTCCTCCAGTCATTCCCATCCCCCCTAGTTAGAAACACCTCCCAGGGAACACATTTAACCCCTTGATCGCCCCCTAGTGTTAACCCCTTCCCTGCCAGTGACATTTACACAGTAATCAGTGCATTTTTATTTTAAAAAAAGCGTCAAAATCTGTCTGCCGCAATGTCACAGTCCCGCTAAAAGTCGCAGATCGCCGCCATTACTAATAAAAATAAAAAAATAATAAAAATGTCATAAATCTATCCCCTATTTTGTAGACGCTATAACTTTTGCGCAAACCAATCAATAAACACTTATTACGATTTTTTTTACCAAAAATATGTAGAATACATATTGGCCTAAACTGATGAAGAAATTTGTTTTGTTTTTTAAATTGAGGGGTAATTTATTATAGCAAAAAAAATATATATATTTTTTTTTAAATTGTCGCACTTATTTGTTTATAGCGCAAAAAATAAAAACCGCAGAGGTGATCAAATACTGCCAAAGGAAAGCTCTATTTGTGGGAAAAAAAGGACGTAAATTTTGTTTGGGTACAGCGCCACACGACCGCGCAATTGTCAGTTAAAGCAGCGCAGTATCGCAAAATAGGCCTGGTCATTAAGGGGGAAAATTCTTCTGGTCTGTAAGAGGTTAAAATTCCAAATTTTCTTCTTTTTTTTTTTTTTTTTTACTCAGCTGAAAGACCATAGCTCAGAATATTTTATTCGCTGTCTCTGGTTTAGTGATCATAAATTATATCGAGGTCTAAAGGGAGTACGGTTTTATCTGTGAAACCTTTTTATTCTGCTGCCTGTGTAGTGACCTGATAATTCACTCACAAACACAGATAAACTCTCCGCGCTGAAAAAGAAAAACGATCGACTTTATAAAACACGAGGCCGCGATTTATTATCCATCCAGCTGTTTAGGGATCTGTAATATAAAGACTGATATAAAAAATGGAAAAGGTTTCCCTATGGGGTTTTGTATTGCAGAAAAAAATTCTAAATGATTATAAAATATATTTATTAGAAAAATGTTATGAAATGACTGAGGCATAAGTATCTGTTAATATAAAGAATGATATACTTTATGCTATAATTTCAGTGTTCGTTGAAGTATAAAATGTCTCCAATCAGTTTATTTTATGATAAACTGACTCTTCTCTGGCCTCCAAAAAGAAATGATGTGGCAAAGCCAGCTATTGCTAATATCCTCAATGCTACAACCCAAAAGTACTGTGAATTACAGGATTGGACCACCCAGACATACACTTTGTTATTATAGGGAGGTAACAGTTCAGCAGTTCACATTTTTGTGTGATTTTGTGTGTATCTGTGTTACTTCCTATTCCTGCTACTCCCATTTTCTGCTTTCTCAAAACAAATGACAAATATATATTTTTGTGCATCCAGTCCTGAGATTTTTAAAGCTCTGCCACGCAGCACATCCCTGTCTGGAAGAGCAGAAGACTTCATTTTTTTTTTCTGCTGCAACACTTAAAGCAATTTTAAAACCCAAACGCAAACATTTACTATATTGCAGCTTACCAATTCTTAGATGTGACGGCTGCATTTGTTTTCTTTTTTAGGTTTTCTTTTCTTTTTTTTTCACCTGTGATCTGGCCAGTAAGTCTGTTGTTTTTCAATAGAACAAGCTGCCCTGCAGATATAGCAGTTAGAGGGTTGAGACAAGCCATTTACCACTGCCAAGGGGTGCGTACAATGATCAGCTTTTATTTATTTACAGTAAACCAAAACTTTTAATAAACAAAGGAAAAAAAACTGCGGGATAGTCGCACTGCACAGTGCATTCTAAGCCCTGATTGGGCAACGCTTTGCCCGATCAGGACATAGTGAATAACTGGTTGTTAAGGAGCGGGCCGGGAATTAATGGATGAGTTAGCTGTCAGCGGGCTTCCCCGCTGACAGCTGAATGAAGAAAAGAAAAACATTTGCTGGCAATAGAAAAAAATGAAAAAAAAAATAAAAAACATAATGCCCCCCCCAATAGCCATACCAGGCCCTTCAGCCTTAAAGTGGTTGTAAACCCTTACAAACCACTTTGACCTACAGGTAAGCCTAAATTAAGGCTTACCTGTAGGTCCAAGAAATATCTCCTAAACCTACACGGTTTAGGAGATATTTGCCAAAAGACAGGCACCGCTGTCTACGGCGCATGTGCCGTAGACAGCGGCGGGCAGGCGCACTGAGTGCGCCAATGTCAACGATATGCCGCGAGTGGTGGCTCCCGTGCGCATACGCGGGAGTGATGTCATCGCCGTCGAATGACAGAGCCGGAGCCGCGATACCCACCAAGAAGATGGAGGCTCCGTACACAAGGGGACAGCGGTGACTTCGCTGGCTCCTGTGTCAGGTAAGTGACACATAATGGACTACTATGCGATGCATAGTAGTCCATTATGCTTTACCTTTGCAGGGAAACAGAGGAAGTAAACCCATTAGGGTTTACTTCCTCTTTAATTCTAAACCGCTCGCTCACCCCCCTTTCCTGATTTGCCATGCTGCATGCTCAGATAAGGGTCTGGTATGGATTTTGGGGGGGACCACAAGCTGTTTTGTTTTTTTTCCGCTTTGGTGTGCAGTTCCCCTTGGGACCCCACGCAGTTTTTTCACATTTTTCAATTGCCAGAAATGATATTGTATTGCCGGAAATTTAAATGTCAGTTTTTTCTTTATAAATGTCAGTTTTGCTGCAGCAGGTTCTATACATGGTACAGATGCACCACTTTAAAGGCAGACCGAGGGCCCCCCCCAGGCACTATATTTAGAGACATTTTTCATTTTTATTAGTTCACTTTAGGCATCATTAAAATCACTGCTCCTTTAAAAACAATCTTTGTTTAAATTTTTGTTTGCATTGGTACATGCCCCACAGGGTAGTGCCTGGGCCCCCATACCCTTTTTATGGCCAATAATTTTCATATAAGCCTTTAGTTTTTATTTTTTTTTTAAGTTCAGGTCCTATAGACTTCAATGGGGTTTGAAGTTTGGGAGTTCTTGTGTGAACCGAACAGAGGATATTCGGTCCATATTAGTGTATGGAAAGAAAGGTGTATAATGGAGGCCTAAGTATATATTAGTGTATATAAATTTTCTAGTGCATCTAACACTCCCATTCCCCCAGACTGATAATGCTGCTGTCCAGAGGTGCCCATGTGCTCCTTCATCTAGAGTGGAGACACTCTAATACAGGACGTGTGTTACTGGCCAAATCACCAGAGGAAAATAGAGGGAAAAAGCCTAAAAAAATAAAACGAATGCAGCCATCTAACATCTAATGATTGCTAAGGTAAATATATTACATTTTTAGTTTGAGGTTTTAATATTTCTTTAACAGTCAGAGGAACTTCAGCCCCCTCCTCCATTTTTTCCCCTCTCTTACCTGTACTACAGCGTTGTCGGCAATTCAGATACTCACCTTCCCAGCAGATCCAGCATTGTCCTGCTGTGAGCCACTACCCTGCTGTCACAGCCTGTGTCCTGCGCCGCCATCTTTCTGGTTCAGGCAGCCCAGTCCCCTGATGATGCATGGCACGCTTGCCCTCCTTTGGCCTCTGTGAATGAAAGTAGAGCATCCTGGGATATGTGACGCCTTTCTGGGTGGGGTGGGCAGAAAAACGAAAAAAAGTGCACAAACTTAAATTTTTTTTATTTAAAGCTGTTATGTGGAGGGTGGGAGGAGCGCAAGAATACAGTACCCAGTGCATCCTGACAGAGGTCTACTTTAAAGATCATGTCCCCCTCCCAGCCTTTGAATGGACAATGAAAGAGGAAGCAACAGACTAATGAGATAATTTCCCTATCACTCTTCCCACTGCTCCTATGAGCATGTTAGTTGTAAGCACATGAGCACCGCAGTACAACTGATTGGCTCTTTGTGCTGCTCCTCCCTCTTCCAATCTGAGCTTGGCTGTACAGGGACTGCAAGGGGTTGATACCAAGTCATATTCAGTTGCGTACACGGCTTGCATTGTAAAATACATTTAATGATGCACAGCAGTACCTTGGATTACGAGCATAATTAGTTCCAGAAGCATGCTTGTAATCCAAAGCACTCATATTTCAAAGCGAGTTTCCCCATACGAATCAATGGAAACTCAGATAATTAGTTCCAGTGTCACTGCTAGTGTATGCAGTACCGCATGTGGCCAGAGGTTGGGGCGGGGGAAGGAGACCCTCAAAAACACTCAGAGATGCTCGGAGACCACTCAGAGACTCTCGGGAATGAGCATCTCTGGTGCCCCCCCCCACCTCAGGCCACATGCGTTACTGCACACCCCAGAGGCTTGAATCTTGCTCGTCAGGATTTTTTTTTTAAAAACAGCTTGTATTGCGAAACGCTCGTAAACCGCGTTACTCGCAACCTGAGGTTTTACTGTATTAATAAATGAAGAGATGCATTAATTGGTATCTTTTATATCTGACTGTAGTTCAGCCTTAAAGTAAATTAATAAACCCAAGTGATTCAAACTGAGCATATAGAGAAGAAATGTAGAATTAGACCATTCCATGAAAACCACATGTCAAAGCTATCAATAGAGATGTCTACAGGAGATGTCTGTCCTGTCCTCCATTGCTGCTATTCAAGCACAGATCATGCTTAATAATCTGCTACAGTGGTGAATGACAGCTCTTAAACTAGAAGTAAAAAAAATCCTTGTCATCTTTGGCTCTGGAGGAGATCAAATGCTTCTCCTGCTCAGCATTCTGAAGCCGTTTACCTACTGTAGGTCCCGGGCTGCCTGGAGAGGCAATGGTAACCAGGAAACACCACGGGTGGCACCGGAGGGGGTGCCAGGGCATGCACTGTACTGTAAAAGTGATTGGGCAGCTTTATAGCCACCCGGATCACCTTTACATGACAGCCAAAAGTAGTAAAAAAAACAATACCAAGCAACAACCATGAGCTTGCTTAAACCCTTTGACTACAGGGACATTTATCTATGTACCACGGGTAGACAAGGGGTTATTGATTATTTTGCAATTCATTTGTATACTGGGAAGGCAATTTTATGGCGCAAAAAGGGTGATCCTGAAGTTCAGCTTTAATTTGGACTGCTCAGGTTTTTGCAAGGTCAACTCTAAACTCTACAATTATTATGAGATTTACAGCTCATTCATTACCACAGAACAGCCTAGAGTTATGTGAAACCTGAGAAATCACCTGAAATTTGTCACGCTAAGATGAACCAGCAGTAGAGAAGGTGAGATAAATACTCAAAGCACCTCCCCTAACAACCAGTCCGGTCTGTTCACATGATACACACTCATCGTATGACCACTTCTACTGTTCTTGTGCAAACAGGGAGCTTTTGGACCATGCAGATCTGGTTCTACGTCTAAATCTGTAAAAGATCTGGTGTTTGAATCAAATTGGGTCAGTCCAATCTAATCAGATTTTTTTTATCTGGGAGCAAATTGAAAAAAGGTTGAATCACACACTTCTAAGAACTCTTGGGAATTCCATTGGTGATATCTCCACACCAAATTCCTAGGTTTATGCCACCTGCTGAAGACACCACAATGTGGTATAACTTCTCTATAGGGCAGACACATCAAACTGCCATCTCATTCCTTCTCGGAGGCCCTCATCCAGCTGAGGCTGATCCACAACTAAATTGGAACTAAACCCTCCTTTTCAGCCAAGGAAACTGCCATCTTAGCCTTGGTTTGATCTGCCATGGTGATACACATGTGATCAGTTATGACACCAGCCATTTGGTGGTTTCACAGGTTGGCTGAAAGCACAAGCAAATGTGACAGCATTCCCAGCATCCCAGGAATGTAACCGCTTTTTAAAACCGTTAAATTGATGGGTTTAGTTCCGCTTTTGTATTAGGCTCCAGCTCATAAAACTTAAATTTCCCCATATAATTTTGCAGCCTAATAATTCAGAAAAATGTTTTATGCCTCTTTCAATTGGATAAAAGGTTGTAAGTTGCAATTACTGTAATTACTGTAACCTTAATTACTAAATACTATAAAAAAAAAAAATTTGGAATTAGGGTCTGTTTGCACCATGCATGGTGCCTAGCATTTTTTCAAAACCGGATCAATGCCAGCGCCACAGGGAAACATGAGCCCCATTCACATCACAGGACTGATGTGATGTGTGGTGCAGACATTCTGCATTCTTCCACAATGCACCAGATCTTACGTAATGTCAGTTTTGGGCACCATACTGCAAATCCAGTTAATAGATGTGAATTAAATATTACTTTGACTACCAGCACAGAATGGACCCTAGCCTGCATGCTGCAATGCATTGTTTGGCATGCATGAATGGGCCTTAAAGCAGATGTAGCCCTCTGTAAACTTAGTGGCCCTGTCATTTGAGTTTGGCATGTGTGATATAGTCTTGCGCATAGAGATTTCTCTGAATTCTCCGAATTTTTTGATATTATGTACTGTCGACAATTTTTAGATGCAATTTTTCACGGATCGGTGAACCACTGCCCATCTTTACTTCTGAGACACTCTGACTCTCTAAAACGTTCTTTTTATACCCAATCATGTTACTGACCGGTTGCCAATTAACCTACTTAGTTGTAAAATATTATTCCAGCTCTTCCTTGTTAGTACCACTTACTTTGCCAGATTTTTGTTGGCCAGTCCCAACTTTTTTGAGATGTGTTGCTGGCATCAATTTCAAAATTGCCTTTTTTTTTTTTTTGTGTTTTCTATTTTCTATTATCGATAAAATATGGGTTTTTGAGATTTTCAAATCATTGCATTCTGTTTTTATGTTGATTTTACACAGCTTCACAGTTTTTTTTTAATTAGGTTTGTAGAAGAAGGATAGAGGGTACATATAATAAATTAGTCAGTGGTTAAGTGCACCAGACTCCACCTATAAAGTAAGAAATATTATATTATATTTAATTGGACTAACCAATTATTATGCTCCAGCAAGACTAGTAAAAGTAGATGAGCATGGCAGCTTAATACAATTACTCATTTTAGTAAGTAATGTTTAGGTGCAACTTAACGTAAGTAAAGTTATTTTCTGTTAGTCATATATTAAGTCTAAAGCCTAGTACACAGCACTAGTTTGTTTTGGCTGGGTTGAACGAAACATAAAAACTGACACCTCTGGTCTGAGCCAGTGTACCAACAATCCATTATTAGTACAGCGATCTCTCCTGCTGTACTATTGTGTTCTGACAAGGGGGCAGCCCCCCTGCCAGAACACTTCGGTCAGCGCTCTCAGTCATTGGCTGAGAGTGCTAATCGGAAGCTGTTCGGCTGCTGGTTTTCCAGCATGCTTGCCCACAAGAAACTGGCCGTCAGACCGGCTGCCATGCACACGGGCCAAATGTCGGAAGGTTTTTTATTAAACCAGCTGATGTCATCCAACATTTGGCCGTGTGTCCTAGGCTTAAATGTTTTCCTACACGAATTTCATGCCTATTGACCTAAACACACTATATAAAGTTTACACCGGATGTTATTTCTGCCACAATGTAGTATTTATGTTACCTTACAGCCTTCACATGCATGGACACCATAATGGAACCCTGAGGCCTTGTCTCCACAAACTCGACATTCTATGGCAATGAAGGAATTGGAAGTTTCATCTGGTGGTTTACTGAATGACTGGGTCTGGTCTGAGTAGTAAGGCGGAGAGGGGGGCTCCAATTTGATCATGTCTGGGTTAAAAAAAGAATGATTGGACCACAAATTTGTCAATAAAATTATTTTCTCAGGTTTATACAGCTAGACAGAGGACAAGTGTGGCAAGCAGTAGCAAGAAATCACAAATCATTCATTACTGTTCTGATTTCAGGAAACTGAAACCTGTTTTTCTGTGATGGGTTATTGTATTTTCATCATTATCAAGTACTACTCCTTGCACTTACAGACTAAGCATTTTATAAAGCTGAAAATAACACATTTAAAGACTTGGTTAGGAGCAAGGGCAAAATGACAGGTTCTCTTAAAAAGCTCACCCTCCTATCCGCTCATACTTTATTTTCCTATACTTTCCCAACACCCTATTTGTCTGTGGGAGTGCTGATAACTACCCAGAATTACACCTTTTTCCCTTCCTAAGATGCAGTTCTTAGGACTGGGTGACCAATCGCCAAGGCCGAACACTGTCACATGAGGTAGGGTAGATGATCATAAAAACTGAACTCCAGGTATGATCCTAATTGCTTACTTACACTGACCAAAGTAAGTATGCATATTTCATAATTGAGGGACAGTACCGCTATCGAAGCTGGCAATCAATCTAGTGGTTAATGCTACTACAGTGATCACTGCGATCTTCCAGGTCCTGTGCCGAGCAGCTTCCTTACTGCATATTGACCACAGGGGGTCACAGGCTTGGCACTGCCACTATTTACAGAATATTTAAAAAAAAATTTTAATAAATAGAAGGCCTTCTCTGATTGGACAAGTTGACGTCATGATCTTCACCTCGCCCAATTAGAGAATGCCTTGCATTCACTGAAGAAAATACAAGGCCATCTGTGAAAGGTAACAGGCCAATTAAGTGACCCTTTGTGGTCAGTGGGGCAGCTGCTTGGCATAGGACCTGGAAGATCGCAGTAAACACTGTAGCAGCAGCATCCAATACAGTGATTGTCAGCCTCCATACCTTGCCCTCAGGTATGAAATATGCATACTTACATTGGTCCAAGCTGAACCAATGTAAGTATGCTATTAAGACAATACCTGGTATTCGGGTTTAACCATGTGCAAGGATTGATTTGGTTGGGGGAGCTTGGGGAAGGTAAGTATCAGTGGATGGGGGGTACCTTATCAATAAAAGCTGTTACACTGCAGTTTTATAATACCAGAGATTGTTGATCCTGTAGGGGATCAGGAAGGATTTTTTTTTTCCTCACTGGAGCAAGTTGGACCTTGCTGCATAAGGTATGTTTGCCTTCCTCTTGATCAACAGTGGGTATAGGGTTCTGTACATGGAGAGTTTCTATTTGTTTTTTCTATTGGTTGAACTGGATGGACCTGTATCTTACTTAAACCCAGGTTTTTTTTTCAGCGGGAACGCCTTGGAATGCAGTTCCGGCATCTCCAGCACTGACTGAAAGCAATGGCAAAGGGTGCTGGGGTGTGCTGGAGGGTCTATTGATACTGACCGCTGGGGATCTATTTTGCTAGAGGGGGTATATTGCTGCTGGGGAGGTTTATTATTGGGGGATCTATTGTTGCTAGGGGTGGGCCTTATATTGCTGGGAGGGGTCTACTACTGTTGAGGGAGGATTCTATTATTGCTGACTGCTATAGTGTCTATTGATGCTGGCTGTGGGCAGAGCTGTTGTTGCTGCTGAGAGTCTATAGTTGTGGGGGGGGGGGGCTGTATTTTGTTGCGGGTGGTCCATTGTTGATGGGTGCATCCATTGTTGCTGGGGAAGGGGGTCTATTGATGCTGGCTGCAGAGGAACTAATTTACTGCTTTTCTTGTTATCATTAACAAATTCCATACGAATTCCTTAGCACCACAAAGTGATACTTGGTTCTGTATCCTCTAAAAGGGTTGGTACTGGGAGGTGGGTAGAGGGGGGAGCCAAGGGACATGCTCACAGGTGGTTAGGGGGTGGGAACAGGGGTGACTCTGAAAGGGGAAGTTCCTGCACCTATTCTTGGAGAGAAAAAAAACCCTATTTAACCATGTAACTTTAACAAAAGGAGAGAAACAGTAAAGGCAAACTTATAGAGGCAAAAACATTGAAGTAAATTCCATTTGTAAAAATCACATTTCATTTTAAAACAGGACATATACAGGGGAATATGTATCAAGAAAATTAACACCAAACCTGGCTTTATCTCAGTTGGCTAAGTC